>MNCI01011808.1:35948-93958 GCA_015680685.1 Gnetum montanum | reverse complement strand
AGCATTGTGTACCTAAGCACACCTTCTGTATGGCAATAAAGACGAGCTCTTTGATTCATCCTTGCAGCACTTGAGATTTTTTTTCTTACGCATGTCTTTTATTTTATTTTCTTATGCATTTATTTTATTTTATTTTATTTTATGCACTTTACATTTCTATTATTATCACAACAATTCATTTTAATCAATTAATCAAATTGTTAAATTACACAAGCATGACCACTTCGAGCATGCATCTGGTAACCCATTAACGATTATCATTTGGTAATCCCAACAGTGTTGCACGGGTTCAGGATGTGTACGGCAAGTGGGAATGAATCCTAGTGTTATAATTAGTTAGAACTTAGTTAATGTAGTTAAGTTAAATTAGTCACTTAGTTACCTCTCTCCTTCCCTACTAGCGCAGGACATAAAAACCTAAAAGCTATAAAAATCATATGCCTCAAGCTTACTTAATCATACAATCGTGACATGCAGGTAAGCTTGGGAAGACAATGATCAACCAACCTGTCCTTGTTCCATAAGGGTGCATAAGCACTTTGTCCTTGGAATTCGACCAGATCGTGCATGAAATGCTCGTATTCGTATGGTGAGTGTAGGGGTACCTCATTGCTCATCATTGGCACCATTGCCAGGGACTTAGTTGTTTGTGCGCTAACTAGAACATAGGAAATCATTCACATCCTTGGAACGAATCCTTAGGGTTGGTTGAGAAAATAATAAACAAGAATACATTGCACACTAAACAAAAAAGTATGTCTCCTTCTTCGTATGAAAGCACCTCACTGCCTAGGTCTGAAATAGGAAACAATTGACGGTGTAATACACATGACGTTGATCTGCTAGTCCCTTAACAAGTTTTAGTGGTGTATATTCATCCCGATGAGTATATACCAAAATTTACCTTTATAATCCATCAAGATGAATAACTACATTGGCGAGACTTAGAGGGTAACATAGTGTTACCTCTCGATCGTTTAGTCCCAAGCATGCTTCTTCGTGCTCTCACACGAATTGGCATGCTGCACTTACACGTAGAATACATTGTGTAAGACCATGAATCAAGAGAATACCATCCCAAGAAGGCACAACATCAAAGGGACTTGCAATAGGAGAGACATCATAATTCTTTGAAGGGTAAGTGGTCCCAGGATGTCCAACATGTCTTAAGTGAAAATGAGGGTGGTGAACCTACCTCAAGTAGTCGCCCACACAACGATGTTCCTTCCTTTGACTTTGACCAAGGGATTGTGTATTAAAACCTTCATTCCACGATTCATAACCCAGGTTCTAATGCCCATGGGCACAAAGGGTGCAAAAAAGGGATACAAACTTATGATAAAGGTGGACATTCTGATCGTAATTGCGATCAGGGCCAAGACCACAGAAGAGAAGGTAGCAGACACCTTCATGATGACGATTATCCTTCTTCTTCACCTTCATCATCTCCTTCACCCTCTCCTTCAATATTCAGACATGTTCATAAAGAAAAATACCATGGGGATAAAGGTAGTCAAAGTAGAAGTCATAGACGAAACAACCAGGAAAGCGAACGAGGGCACTCTAGAGAGTCACAACATAGAAGAAGGGAGAGTAGGGAACAACATAGGCATCATAGACATCATGGACGAGACGATCACAATAAATCCCTACTCACTACTTGAAGTATGTTAGACATAACTAAGATTGTTAGAATTCCAACAAGGCACGAAAAAGATAGTAGGATCAAGAGATTAGATATGAACAAGATCCCATGATTTGAAGGGGGATACAACGCTAATTCTCATAATCATTTACAAGCATTCCATGATATGTGTGCCTTATAGAACATAGAGAATGAATGGAAAAAAATTAAGTTGTTCCCATGGACATTAGTTAAAGAAGTGGAAAGATGGTATTGGTCTTTAGAACCAGAATTCATTCGTAGGTGGAGTACTATGTTAGAACTATTTCATTACAAGTACCAAATGTACTCTCGAGTGTCTAACTTGTGAAAGCAAATCCAAGGATGGAAACAAGGAGGACTTGAACCCTTGGATGTTGCCATGGGCCAATACTATGCACTGTTACATCGTAGTCCTAGCCATGGTTATTTGCAAAGGAATCAACTGCGCCATCTCATAGATGGGCTTAGGCATGAAACGAGAAGAACCCTTGGGACTTATGCCCAAGGAAGACTATCTGAGCTTAGGTCCCATAAAATTCAAAGACTGTTAGAGCAAGTTGCTAAGGAAGAAGGTGAGCTACGAAAGAGAGAAAGTGTAGAAGAGTATAACTGAGATCCTTCCCTTCAGAAGAGGGGAGTAAGATTTTGTGAGGATGAAGAAGAGTCACCACTTGAAGAGATGGTGAATAGGGAAAATTTGCCTATCCAAAAGATGACATTAGAAGTTTTGGCAAAGGTAGACTAAATGTGGGATTCCCTAGAAAATAGATTTCAAATTGTTCTTAAAATAGTAGAGGAGTCTAGAGAGCAAGGTAGTGAGAAAAGAAAAAAGAAAGAGGCTGAACATGCACGTAGCAAGGGTAAGGGCAAAGTTGCCATCATTGAAGAGGTTGTGGATTCAGAAATAGACAATGATAGTGGATATGAGATATGTCAATATGACCATCCTAAGGGATGTTGCCCTATAATCTCACATCTGCAGGAGTCTGGGGTGTATGTACTCAACCCACGATTAAACAAAAGGCAAACACCCTGAAGGTTACCTTATCCTTAAGGTAACCTAAGGTAGTTCCATCAACCCTTAATATATTATCCCAGTGGAACTCCACCACAATCAATTGAGCAATATCAATAGTGGTAGTACCCATAATCATGGGGAATGCCACCACCAAGGCAACAGTATCCTTACCAGTAACTTGACTTGTATGGATATTACGTGCAGCAGCCAATCTCCCCACGTGACTCTATTGGTCACGTCACTCCTCAACCTCACTATCAAGGCTGCAAGTATTATGGGAATCTTTCTTCTAGAGGCGATATCCTATAAGCATATCATCCTTCTCATCTGGCCACATCTCTTCCACCAATAGCTCCACTACCACCTGCTCCCGCGATGCAAGGTGAAATCCCTACCCAGTTGCAAAAACATAATTCCATGAGGGCTGTTAACTCTTAACCTACTGTTGGTTTCAACAACCACATGAAGAAAATACCTTTCTTTAGAACCAAAAGTCCAACCAAACCCTTGCAATCACAAGTGGCTAATTCCTTAGACACCTTAGTATCAATCAAAACTTCAGAGCCCCCTTCAACCTAATCACCGCACTCAATGCATACAATCATGCTAACACATGTCGTCACTAATTAGATCAAAGTTTGCCACCTTCCCAGGAAATTATCTGATCCTGGAAGTCCTCTAATATATTTACAAATCGCTAGAAATGCACTATGAAAGGCTCTTTTGGATTCAGGTTCCAGTGTCAACTTGATTTTTCAAGAAATGTACAAGGCCTGGAACCTGCCTCCATTGAAAAAGAGCAACATCCATCTAGAGTTGGCCGACCAATCCATCACTATCCCATTGAGACTGGTGGAAGACATTGTTACCACTGTTTGTGGGTGGTCGTACCCAGCTGACTTCCTAGTGATTTAGGTAAACAATGGTAAGGGGGACTTTCTAATCATAATGGGAAGAGCATGGCTAAGCACCATCAACGCACGCCTAGGAATCCATGATTTTTCCCTAGAAATATCAAAGGAAAATACATTTGAAAAGATCAAGAAGAAGAAAGATTCATGCATTGCATACAGTGACATAGGGTGTAATTGGGTGTAGAGGTCATGGTTTGTGCAAAGTTTAGCATTTCCTGCATGCAATCAGTGTGCACAAGTAATTAACATACAAAGACACCTATATGCAACAACCACATGACAAGAAGACACCCAGTGGCTGACAGCTAATCAAGAAAGCAGTCCACTCATATGCATGGAACCAACTGAGGGTTTGACTTGTGCTTACATCGATAACATAGATGCATTAGAGCAAGTCCACCACCAACTTCCAAGTCTTAACCTTGGAAATATCAACTGGGGGAAGTTGGAAATCCCTGAGAAATTTAAGTAAGAGCCCCTCGAGCTAAAACCATTGCCCACCGGTATGGAATACACATTCCTTAAAAACGAAAAATCGATAATTATCAATGCTAAGCTTGCTTCTCAAAAGAAAGAAGAACTGCTGAAGGTAATAAATAAATGGTCAAAAGCCTTTGCTTAGTCATATCCTAAATTAACTGGAATAGATCCTAGGATATGCCAACATAGAATATACACTGACCCCTCCATGAAGCCTCGAAGACAACTGTAGAGACGATTGAACCCTAAGCTGAAGCAAGTAGTTAATGAAGAAATTGAATAGCTTCTCAAGGCTGGGTTCATATACCCCATTGCTGATAGTGAATGGGTTAGCCCCTTAGTTATTGTGCCTAAAAAGGAAGGCAAATGGAGGGTGTGCATAGATTTTAGGCTACTGAATATGGCAACATTCAAAGATCACTTTCTATTGCCATTTGTTGACCAAGTCTTAGACACCATCGTAAGGCATCGCTACTACAGTTTTCTGGATGGATACAACAAATATAATCAAATACAAATAGCCCCAACCAAGACTACGTTCACCAATCCTTGGGGAATGTTTGCATACAAACAGATGTCGTTTGGCTTGTGCAATGCCCGTACAACATTTCAATGACTAGTTCTAAGCATATTCCAACAACAGATAGGAAATGGTGTAGAAGTCTTTATGAACGATTTCTCTACCTATGGAGAAAACTTTGATCAAGCCTTGGATAGTTTAGAGAAAATGTTAAAAAGATGTGTAGAAACCAATTTGAGGCTCAACTGGTAGAAAATCCATTTGATGGTCCAAGAGGGCATAGTACTAGGGAACAAAATCTCACACACAGGGATAGAGGTAGACCTCGAGAAAATCAAAATTATCCAAGGAATTACTCGTCAACCAGAAACTATCAAAGATATTTGGTCATTTCTTGAAAATACTAGCTACTATAGGAGATTTATTGAGAACTTTTCAAAGGTTTCCAAACCATTGATGGAATTAACGAAAAAGGACATACCTTTTGAATGGACTAAGGAATGCAAACTAGCTTTCCAAACTTTAAACTAGAAGCTAGTAGAAACACCCATTCTACAAGCTTTTGACTAGTCTAAACCATTCCATATCATGACTAACATGTCCAACTATGCCTTAGGAGTCATACATACATAGTTAGATGACCAGAAGCATCATTATTACATCCACTATGCAAGTAGAAGTATCACTGGTGCACAACTTAACTACACTACCACAGAGAAGGAATTAATGGTTGTAGTGTTTGCACTAGAAAAGTTTAGACACTATGTTTTAGAATATAAAGTATATGTACATAAAAATCATAGTGCAATCTGGTTCCTCATGAATAAGCCAATGGTAAGCCCTCATATTATACAATGGTTTGTAATCTTACAAGAGTTTGATCTTATGATGATCAATCGTAAGGGCACCGAGAATGTAGTTTCTGATCATTTATCTTGATTCCGATGGGACAACAAAGAGGATGAGTATCCACTTTTTTGATCATTTCCCTGATGAATTCCTCTTTGTTGCTGTAGTGAATAATCAATCACCCACGGAGACAAATTGGTATAGTAGCATTCTTACCTATCTCCTCACCCAACAAACACCACAAGAGTTAAACCTTAAGAAGAAACAACAGTTTCTTCACCAAGCCAAGTACTTTATGGAGATCAATGGGAAACTTTAAAAAGTGTGTCCTGATGGCTTAGTTTGATGGTGTGTTCCCAATATAGATCAATTGCGAGTTCTCCAAGATGCTGATGAGGGTCCTTGTCAGGATCATTACGCTGGGAGATGAATGGCCATCAAGATCTTGCTTGTAGGATATTATTGGCCTACATTATTTTAGAATGCCCATTGTTTTTCCAATCTTGTGAGTGCTGTCAACATGATGGGGGAATGATTGCTAAAATGGAGGATCCGCAACAATGCATTCAACCATTAGAACCCTTCGACATTTGGGGAATTGATTTTATGGGGTTGATTACACCAATGTCCAATGAAAAGCTTATATTATTGTTTCTTACCTAACAAAATGGACCGAAGTAGTTGCTGTTAAAGATTGTACATCATCTACAGCTGCACGATTTCTTCAACAAAAAATCATAAATAGGTTTGGTGTACCACATGCACTTATTTCAGACAATGGTACATACTTCACAGGTGTAACTTTTTAGAAATTAATGCAACACTTAGGGGTTGAGCATAAATTGACTACACCATACCTCCCCCAAGCGAATGGTCAAGCAAAAGTCACCAATAGGGAGATTACAAAAATATTGACAAGAACTATTAGCAAGTTTAGGTGAGACTGGAGCACTAAATTGAACGATGCTTATTGGGCATACCACTCCACATGGAAACTCTCTACAGGCTACTCTCCCTATGAGTTAGTGTACAGTAAATTACCAAGGCTTCCCATTCAAATTGAGCTTCGTACACTATCCACGGCATGTCACCTCAACCTTGACCTTGATCTAGCACAGAAACAATGGTTAGTAACCCTTAACTTGCTAGATGAAAACCAATTAGTTGCCCTATCATCTAACAAATTGCACAAGGCCTTCAATAAACAATGTCATGACCTAAGAATTAGGAAAGTTAAATATCAACCAGGAGATAAGGTTCTCTACTGGAATCCCACACATGTGCCATAACATACTTTTCCTTTAGGGGCCATGACAATATACAAACCTGAGATCCAAAATAAGAAACTTTTGGTCAACATGCAACAAACCAAACCTTTCTAGGAGCTTAGGATAGCCAGTACACATGCTACCTCTCTTGATGGACAACCTTGCTCACTATTTTGGATCTCCTCCTTCCAACCTATTCATGGGGGAGATGGCCACCTATGCTAACCATTCTAGGCCCTCAATTCTTTTTGAATTTTTGTTTTACACATTATTTCAACTTTTCTTATTTTTGTTTTACACCATCGTTCATGTTTTTACTATTTCTTTGTTTGCTTGATTTAGTTTTATTTGTCATCTAATAAGTGCTCATGATGGTGGATTGAATTATATCATATTAATTGCTAATGTTTGGTTTTTATCTTTGAATTATGATGTTGATATTAAGGTATGGTTCTTTTGGTAAAACAGGCAATGAGTCCACCCCGTTCACTCATCTATACAACTCTATGGTCTCCTTTGGCTTAGAATTGTACAGTCCCCTTTTTCTAAGTAAACTTGTTAATGAATTGGTGGCTGGGTATTTTTCAAACCAAGGAAAGACTCAAAGGATGAAAAGGGTGTGACTTCAAGGGAATTCGATGCATTGGTGCTAGCCATTCTCTTGGGTGCTTGCATGTTTTTTTTTGGGTTTTCTACCATTCTGACATTGTTCAAATATCAGGAAGCTAAGTAAATAAAAATAAGTCTTTGCATGGTGTGGTAACATAAAAAAAAAAGAGAAAAGAAAGGAGAAAAGTGAGAATTCAAAGCACACCCTTTAAACATAATACAGCAATATGGGCTACAAGCACTGGTTATGGAACTGGAAAGACATGTTACCCATGCCTGAAGGTTCCCTCTAACTAAGGCCCTTTCTCGCTTTCGCTTCCTACTTCTCCATCTCGCTCTCCTCGAAATGGTGGTGACTCTTTGTGGAAG
Organism: Gnetum montanum; assembly: GCA_015680685.1. Taxonomy (NCBI): domain Eukaryota; kingdom Viridiplantae; phylum Streptophyta; class Gnetopsida; order Gnetales; family Gnetaceae; genus Gnetum; species Gnetum montanum. The sequence continues at coordinate 86,265 of MNCI01011808.1, read as the reverse complement.
CATTCTTGTTGCTTCAAGAGGATGGATTGGCCAAGTGTATTGATGTGAGGTCACTGAATGTGGTTGGTTTGAGTTTGGATTTGGGATGAGTTCTACTCAGTTATCTTAACCATGAAATACACAAGGGGCTTTACACAACCTTGTTCTTGGGATTCCATTCCATTCTTTTCTCTCCATCTTTCTTCCCATTTTCCACCTCATTGCTAGTTTTTTCATTAGTTTGTTCTAGGTTGATGCATTGTTTTTCTTTGGTGAATTCTTGTGGATAAGTTTTTAACTCTTGCTTCCAAATGACATTCCTAGAGCCTACAGACTCTTTGGTTTGTAGGTTTGGCAAGGCATAAAAGGCATGAGCCTGCTTTGGGAAGGACCCACTAGCATTCCTTTTTGGTGCAATTGTTAAGTTCTTTTCCTTAAACATTTCTTGTAATCAATCATCTTTTGTTCATCCCCATCCATGACATTCATTTTATTGGTGTTGCCATTGTTATTTTTTTCCATGTTTTTTGTTCCTCATATTTTTTCATCTTATAGCTACAGGAGGTTTGCTCTTAGTTGTGGGGGCCTTGGCAAAACTTTTTCAATTTTTTCCATTTTACTAATTACCTAACCCCTACACTTTGGGTAGTTGCCAGTGATAAATCTTCGAACCAGTTTCTTTCATAACCACAACTCAGCTAATGTGCCTCATATTGAGGCAAGGTATCAACTGCATTGTGGTTTATCTATCCTTGCTCATTTATGATTGTGTTGTGTGTGCAGACAAAGATCATACAAACAATGGACTAGGCTTGGAGGAAGCACTTAGGATGGACTAGAACTAGAGCGTTTATGAAAGGAGCAAGTCCAGTGGCATGGCTATGGATAAACAACAGAAGGTGCAATCTCGACATTGGCAACAACACGCTTCATCTTCTTTCTTTCTCTTCCTCTTCAAGTTGCCAAATAAAGGCCTGGATGTCATTTATGTACAAGTGTTCACCAAAATGGTCATGAATACTAATGTTGTAATATGCTTATTGATCCGTTCACTAGGCACGTTGAGTCTGTCATCCCATTCCACTGTTAGTTGTTAATTAGTCAATAATCCCATACCTTCCAAATATTTTGTAAAGAACTTGTTTCTTTTCTTCTATACTCGAGGATGAGTTTTCATTCAGTCGTGGGGGTATGATGAGAGCAGTTACTCTAATTATTAGAGAGGTTACTCTAGCGGTTACTCTAGTGGTTACTTTAGCAGTTATTCTAATTATTAGAGTGGTTACTTTAGTAGTTATTCTAATTATTAGAGTGGTTACTCTAATTATTAGAGTAGTTGCTCCCAAGCCTATAAATACAGTGCCCAAGCGCACAATTGAGAAGAAATCTTTTAGCAATCAAGTAGCGAAACTCTTGTAGTTTGTTTGAAAGTTAGAGTATTTTCCAAGTGCCCACAATAGGAGGTCTAAGTGTAGACGGATCATTATTCGAGCATTGTGTACCTAAGCACACCTTCTGTATGGCAATAAAGACGAGCTCTTTGATTCATCCTTGCAGCACTTGAGATTTGTTTTCTTACACATTTATTTTATTTTATTTTCTTATGCATTTATTTTATTTTATTTTATTTTATGCACTTTACATTTATGTTATTAGCACAACAATTCATTTTGATCAATTAAGCAAATTGTTAAATTACACAAGCATGACCACTTCGAGCATGTGTGTAATGCTTGGTAACCCAGTAACGATTAGCGTTTGGTAATCCCAACAGTGTTGCACTAGTTCAAGATGTGTATAGTAAGTGGGAACAGATGCTGATGTTAGGATTAGTTATAACTTACTTAATGAGTAGTTAAGTTAAATTAGTCACTTAGTTACCTCTCTCCTTCCCTACTAACACAGGACATAAAAACATAAAAGCTATAAAAATCATATGCCTCAAGTTTACTTAACCATATAATCATGACATACAAGTAAGATTGGGAAGATAATGATCAACCAACCCATCCTTGTTCCACAAGGGCACATAAGCACTTAGTCCTTGGAATTCAACTGGATCGTAAGTGAAATGCTCGTATTCGTATGGTTTAGCGTAGGGGTACCTCGCCGCTCATCAGTCAATTACAGTTCCTGTTGCAAATGCAAAATGAGTACAACTTAATCACAAAAATTTAAGTGTAACTACTTGGTAACCTAGTAGCATATCTAGTAGTGCTCAAGTAATGTGTGCTTGGAAATCCCAAAAGTAGTACACGAGGTCCAGGATGCATATGGATGATTAAGGATGAATGCTCATTGCACTTAGGCTAGCTTAGATTTTACTTTATGTTGCCTATTAACTTAATCAAGATTGTTTCCCATTGTCTCTAGGAGTAGCCTAGTTTAGAATCACATCATACACCTCACTCTGGACTAAACCATACATGACAAAGAAAATACTAGTCCAGGTGGAATGATAGCAAACTGCAATCAACATATAATTGTCTAGGTGCTACAACTAGTCTGTCCATGGAGTTCAACTAGATTGCACGTACACGCTCATATTCATATGGTTGAGCGTAGGGGTACCTCGCCACTCATCAACTAGGCTAACCAAAGAAGACAAAGCTTTTGTAAATATTTTTTCCAAAGGAATTCTTGATTAGTCCAAACAAATAACTTGCAAGGAAAATGTTTTCTCATCTAACAAGAATATTATTAACTCAAAAATTACACCTTATATTAAGAAGTGGTATAAAGCTAATGGCAAAGAATCAAGACGTAAGGTCAATTGTCAAACTCAAACTAAAATGATTTTTATTATGTCAATAGACCCTTAGGATCTATCATCAAAGCCAATGGTGAAAAATAGCTCATGTAGCCAATCCCATTTTGTTGGAACAAGGCTAGGATAATGATGATTATGATGATCTTCCTCTCCTACTAAAGTTGGTATTTTGCGAAAGCTTTCTCTTGCTACTTTGGATTCTTTTGCTACTTTAAGTTGAAGCATGGATGTTAAAAGTGATGCAAATGTTGTTAGGACTGAGATCATTTTCTTTCCTAACAATTAATTTTCTTGATTTTTCCAAACATTATTTCAATTCTAAGTTTGTATACTTGAGTAGACATCCATAAAATTGGAATGTTCTTTAACTTTCCATGTTGCTTTTCTTATTTGCTACTCAATGTTAAAGATCTAATGTATTCTAATTTTTTTTTGCTTATTATTAATATTATTTTTAAGGTCCAACATCCCCTACCTTGAATATTTTAATTATTTTAATTTCAAGCAATGATGTTGAAAATGATGTCAATATTATTAGGACAAAGTCCATCCTCCCTATTAATAATTAATTTTCCTCTCTTGAGTTTTCAAAATATCAATTGTAAGGTTGTACACTTCAAACATCCTTAAAATTGGAAAGTTTTTCCTTTTCATGTTGTTTTATGTGATGCAATTGAATTTTTTGCTTAATATTAATATTATCTTTGAAGGTGTTTGAACCTAAAATAAATAAAACATAGCTACACCCCAAGATTTATAGAAATTTATAACTTAGTGATGCCTACTAGAATGGAACCTGTGACCTAAGGTTACAAGGCTAAGACCCATACTACTAAGCTAACACCTCATTGTCATTAATATTATTTTTGGAGTCAACACCCCTCCCCTAATACTTCTCTTCAAATATTTTTTTTCTTAGTTAAGACTTGTATTTCTTTAGTTGTCATGTGTTTTTAGTTTCATCTATTAAGCAATTGTTAACATGTTCCAATAGTAGGAATTTTTCAATTTTATTATATTTGATGCATCTTTCATGTTCTTTTTGTATGGTAAGAATGCTTCTTTCACTATCTCCAATGTATACTTTTCCAAAAAAACATTGTACCTAATACACTCCTTTTCGAGGAAGACTTTCTAACATATCTTTTTAAGAGGAACATCAATTACTAATTTTATTGATGGATTGAAATCTAGTTTTAATTTTTTCTTATCTTCATAATTTTTCTAGTTTATCAAAAATGCCTACATGGTATAGTAATAATGCTATTGAATCTACAGAATTTTCTTCATTCCTAATTAAATCTTCATATAGTTTTAAAACATAAATACAATCTTTTAGATATTTTTCTCTTTTAGCAAGCCAATTATTAACATTATCATTTCAAGCCTTTTAAATAGCTTGAGAGTTATAAATGTTAAGTTTACAAATATAAGTGATATGTTTAGATTCTTTTTAAAGGTTTTTATATTTCCAACTTTAAGGACTCTAAATATTAAGATTCTTAAAACTCGTATATTCTCACTAAACGAATGATTGGAATTAGCATCCAAGTATCTATATGTAGGAGTTCTTTTCATAGAGATTTTACAAAATCTTATCATATTATTCTTGTTATCCATGATCTTTGTAATGTTAACATCTAAGAAATGGAGTTATTGTGTTATTTTTTAATGGTAAATTAATTAACTATCATAATCAATTTATTAATAAGTATGCAAATTAATTAGTTCATCTTTGCCATGTTGCCAAATAACATATTGATTAGAATTAGCATCCAAGTATCTACATGTAGGAGTTCCTCTACAAAAGCTTCTCATATTATTCTTGTTATCCCTAATCTTTGTAATGTTAACATCTGAGAAACAAAGTTATTATGTTCTTTTTTAACAATAAATTAATTAACTAGCATAATCAATTTTATTAAAGAGTATGAAACTTATTTAGTTCATCTTTACCATGTTGCCAAATGCATTCTATATTATCAACATAGTTAATTCAATATTTTAGTTTAAACTAGTAAACTTAGCATTGCCCACCAAAATCAAACCCATGACTTAGAGCTTACAAATCAAGAGTCTTACCACTATGTGAACACCTCATTGTTAGCTTCCAATAAAAGTATTGCTTATAAGACATGAGTTTTCTCTTTGAATTCATCCAACAATAATTATTTTTGAAGTTTTTTCAACTTTCTTTGACAATTCTTGAACAAAACTAACAAAACTTGGGTTTGGAATTTGATAGTATGATTGAAAGTTGCCAACATTGATTGAAAATAATATAATGTCATAGGAGAATCTATTAAAACATGAGGACTTGGGATGAATTTTAGCATATTGTTGGAAGCTACACTAATCGATGAGAATCAATATCTTTGGCACCTTCTCAAATTTGAATGTCTTGCACTATCACTAAAAGTGGTAAGAATAAATATCATTTTTATCTTGCGCTAGAAGTCACTTTAGGCAATGAAAATAAATGAGCAAAAAATTAATTTTTTAAATTAACCAATCTTCCTTAAGTCTTATTTGTTTTGCTTTAAACTTGAATCATTCTAGCTACAAATGATAGATCAAGTAATAATTTTGTGAAAAGAATTGAGAAAGATAATAGATCTAAGCTACAAGATGCATTAGGAACTTATTCACAACTAAAGATACATGAAATGCAACTTTGAATCTTAGAACTCTTCATGAATCTAAAGCAAACATTCTAAGTTTGAATCCAAGTAAAAGGATGAATCAAATGAATCTTTAAAGAGAAACTGATCAAATCTTTATGAAAATGATGATCATTGAAGTAGATGAATGTGATGTGTGAAATCTTGAGATGGATTGTGAAAACAAGAAATTGTGATTGTGAAATTAAGAGATTTTGGAAGAAATGTGAGAAAAATATGAGAGAATGTGTGCAATAGATTAAACAATCAACATTGGAAAAAGAAAGATCACAAGAGAAATCTAAAAATCTAGGAACTTGTGCAATAGACAAACCTTAGGCCAAACATTTCTCCAAAACCTTGGGTGGAATAAAAATTGAGAAAGTTTATTAAATATCAAACCATTAATCATGTTGCATACTTGGCCCTTCTCCATAAACCAAGCAATATTCAAGAGGCTCTAAAACCTTAACTATAAAAAGAAGTCATGAAAAAAGAGTGATAAATTATGAAAAATCAAATGTGAACTCTTGTAGAAAGACCAATAGGCAAAAAAGTCATTAATGTAAAATGCATTTTCAAAATAAGTTCAATGAGAAGAATGAAGTTACACCAAACAAAGCAAAATTAGTTGCAAGAGGCTTTAAACAAAAAAAGCATATAGATAATGATGAGAGATTTTTGCATCTAGTGCAAGATTTTAGACCATCAAATTTAACCTCTCTATTGTTGTATAGTATAATACCAAGCTTCATTAAATAGATGTTAATTCAACATTCCAAATTGAATACTTGGAAAAGTAAGTCTCCATTGAGCAATCTAAAGGTTGTCATTAAAGGTGAAGAAAGAAAAGTTTACAAACTTACAAAAGCCTTTGATTTCTTATGGTTTCATACTGTTTGGTTTAATAATATTATTTCAATGGTTAGACTTTATAAGAATTATGAGAAGCTCTTGAATGGTATTATTTCAATAATTAGATTTTATATCCAAGCCCCACAAGACTCCTTTAAAAACTAGGAATGAAAAAAGGTATCTTTGTCTACAACCTAATTGTCAAAAAGCTCATTGATAAAATTATGCCAAGGATGATTTAGATCCACTTTCTGATTATTTGAATTTTAAGTGGGGGTTTAAACTGGAGCCATGAAATGCAGAAAAGCATTTTCAGAAATTTGCAAAAACACTGTTTGGCAACTAAAAATAAAAATTTTAAAATTTTTATTTGACTCTTGTTAAACAATGGTATTAATCATGTGGTATGATTGTGATTAAAAATTTTAAGTAGGGATTAACATGCAAGCACTCCAACTCATTTCGAGGTGGACAATGACATGATGTAATATCAAGACACCATAAGATAAATTGAAGACCAGTAGCATACTCAGGAGTCGGGAGATTTAGCATCCAAACATAGAGTTAGTCCAAACCAAAAAATTTCTCCAATTTTACAAGCTGTTTATGACCTGCAATTTCTATACTTGTATCATAGAATATTACACAATGGAAATGAAACTAGCAATGTAAAAATCGTTCCAAATTGCAAAATTTCGCAGAATAATAGCAATCCCGTGGGAAGTAAATATGTAACAAATAGTTAAAATAGTTCGAGAACAGAGTCAGTTTGCCCCAAGTTCAACGTAAGCTAGAGGTGAAGTGAAAGAATTCGAAAAGAGGTAGACCTTCCACAAATGAAATGAAATAGCATAAACAGACAGATACATGGGAAACAGTGAAAAGGAAAATAACTGATCAAGCGTTTGTTTCAAAATAAAAAGAGAAATTTTTCCTTTTTTAGTGTAATGTGGTTTAATAGTCTAGCTATTCTTTCATGGCTCTCTCGTTTACTAGGATTAACTTATTGTACAGTTATTTACAATCTTCTGAGGACCACTGGTTCCCTTCAGATTTAACCAACTACTTTTCCTAGTAGGGAAAGGGTTGAAAGGCCAGACTTTATAAGATGGGAGTCAATTAAAGAGGAAGTAATTACGGAACTAAGATAATCAACCCTCCTCAGTAACTCCTTACTTGGAAAGACGTACATATTACCTTATAAAACTGTAAAACCAATGTATGGTAAAGATTATGCTTATTGCTGTCATATCTTGGCCTCCACTAAAGATTTAACTGGAAATTCGTTGAATTTGAATTTTCGGCATGCGATATTAAAATAAAAAGGCAATACACAAGCATATTAAAGTTTCAAACTTGACCTGAACTTTTGAATATTTAAGTGCATACCAAATCAATATCTTACAAACCAGGCTAGATACCAGATAAGGATAATTCGGTTCTGCCTATCAGATCTATGGTGTAAATTTTTCCTAAGGTAACATGACTAAAATCATAGTTTGCCCCAGGTAGGCCTGCTTTCCTATTAGCTAACAAATAGCTAACTCTAGTGCAATTAACTTATACATCAATGCTTTGCTAAAAGCTTTGAACAATTTCAAGGATATCATTTGTTCTTGCAAAGTTTCAGCTTTCCATGATCCACATTATAATTAACATCTGTACAAACAGAAACGTTACTTCTTATTAAAAACATCTTATTCAACAAACCATGAAAAGTAAAATGTCACTCCAGATAATGTCATCTGTGCCGAAAAAATCGAAAGGTAGATATAAATTATCTTTAACAAGAAAATAACCGCAATCACATTCCTGTCCATCCCAATAACAAGCTATACCATTAACAGTACATTTCAAGAAATCATATTGTGAAATTTGATTTTCATGGATGGTTAATGTGAGATAGTCATTTTATCTACCAACATTTCTATATAAATCAGCTTTACCACGGCTGCATCTTGACTCTTGATACAGTTCTTAAAAATGTTACATAGAATTTTCATCTCCATTTGATTGTATTTTAACATTCGAACAAACAGTATCTTTAAAGCAAATAACTAACTCTAGGAACTTTAATACTTATATCATAAACAACAAACTTTGGAAAACGATCATTCGATGCATGACATGGCACAAAATTACAAACAAATATGCCGCTAATGTTCTCTCTGCAAACAGACCCAAGAAATAGAGCAAAATCTCAGCAAAGCATAATGCAGAGAGAATCAATCTAGTCACCTCCGACACAAGATAAGTCATGAGCAAAACCCTATCTTGCTTTAATGGTGACGCAAGCAACCTTCATGAAACAAATATTTTGCAAACAGGTCAAGATAAAATTTCCGCTCCAGAAAAATTCGAGTAAGAAAACTTGCAAAATCAAAACTGAAGCCCGATGAAGGATCCTCGTGATGAAAATATCTGCTCAACATAGATCTCACGTTTCATTTACGCGTCAGGTATGTATAAGTTCGATGAAGCCCCATCTCTAAAACTGCAAAACCCTAACCCTAAGCCGTCTGTCCTGTAAATTCCTTGAGTAAAAAAGGTGTCCCCTAATCCAATTCACTATCAAAGTGACGTATTATTTTTAAACGCCAATACCCAGAGTACGTGCGGCTACAAGAGCTGCAAAGACGTTAGCTTTATAGCAGGGGTTCTTTTGCAAATGAGAGGTGCTTCGTAGCTAAGGATTTGCAAGTAAAACTATGGTCATAATCATTATGCTATATTCTAACGTGCATAGGAATGTAAATTACTTTAAGTGTAAAAGAAGCTAAACATTAAGCTAGTTGCATAAAAAATAAATTACATCAATGTAGCTAAGCAACACCAATGCAGTTGACAAAATGACTATTTATCATCATGTATCAATGATGTTAACTTGCAAAGGGCCAAGTGGTAGAGGCCATTGTATAAATGAGACTTAGGTACCTTTGGGGACATAGGCTAAGATGCTAGAGTTTGTCAGGCACAACTAGCAAGTATTAGGACCAGTGATACTTAGATGAACATTGTGGGGTAGATGATGTAGTTACTTTAGTAATTTATGGCTAGGATGAGTGTCATCCCACCTCCTCCTATAGTTATTCAAAACGTTGGAAAGGGTAGTGGAGTAATAAGGCTAACCATTTGAAAGTTTGGTGGTGGTAGTGGTGCAAGTGAACTAGCTATTAGAGAGATTGGTAATGGCAACAATAGTGGTGTTGCTGTAGGTTATGATAGAGATTTGGCTAGATAACCTATGAACAGGGAGATGGTTGAGCAATTCCATAAGCTAGGTTCTCCTACATTCCTTAACACTGAGGATCCCATTATGGTGATAGAGTGGTTAGAGGAGTTGAGGATGGTTAATGAGCAATGAGGTACCCCTACGTCCAACCATACGAATCATAAGCGTTCACGCGTGATCCGGTTGAATTTTGTAGACCTTAAGCTCTTAAGTACACTAGTTCCAAGATGCAAAATCTAATTGTGACAATTGTTGTCTTTTCAACTATACTTGTGGAGCTCAACTATATGGTTAAGTATAATTAAGGCACATGATTTTTAGTATTTTATATTTGATTTTTCTATGATTAAGAATAGGTTGAAACGTAATTTATAATCAATTTAACTTAATCTAATTATTGATTAATAACCAACTATCCTAACATAAGTATCCGATCCCACTTTCCATGCACATCTTGAACACATATAACGCTGCTGGGTTACCAAACATTAAGCGTTGCTGGGGTTACCAAGACTCATATGCATGCTTAAAGTGGTTGTACTTATGTGCTTAATTAATTGACTGCTATTGAATCTAATTAGCTTACTTTCACTTAATTACTCAGAAGCATTAAAGGAAATTACATGAAACATTAAATGTATGAATAAAATAATTAAGCTAGCCAAGCTACTGCAAGGTTTGATCAGAAAGCCCATCTTTATTTCTACACACACTGTCATGCTAAGGTACAATAGTGTTTGAATAAAGATCTGTACACTCAATGACTCTTGATGTGGGCACTTTGGAAAATATTCTAACTTTGAAGAAAACAAATTGCAAGAGCTTTGCTATGCTATGACAAAAACTATCCTCAAATTGTATGTCCAAGCACTATATTTATAAGCTCGCACATATCCCATGATATTGGATATCTGACATTGCATCTTGGGGTTCGATATTAAATACTCAACATTGCAGCTTTGATATTAGAGCCCTACTAAATGTGATTCATCATACCCCCACGACTGAATGAAAACTCGTCCTCAAGTGAACAAGAGGAGGAACAAGTTTCTTACAAAATACTAGGAAAGTATAGGAATATTGACTAACATGCAAATTGATTCAAACAAAATAGATAGACTCTAAGTGGCCAAGTGTACAGATTTACAATCTTTTACAAAATTGGATGTTCATGACAATAGAATTGAACACCCTAGACAAAACTGACATCAAACTCCTCTGGTAGCTAAAGAGCGAGGAGAATATCCAACGATCATGAATGATCTTCGTTGCATGATGCTGCTGCTTCTTCCTTGGTGAAGACAATCCTACTTCTAGTCCACACTTTCCACTACAATCACAACAAAATCATGGATTAGTGTGCAATGTGTAACATATAGCTTTTAAGTACCTTGTCTCGTGGACAGTTACACTTGGCTAGGTTGTGATTATGGTGGATTGATTCCTTTAATAGTATTAGTGGGAAAAATTGAATAATAGATGAAATGGATAAGCAGTCCATTATTAAATTTTGAAAAAGTCTAAACACAATGAAATGCTTGAAAAGGGTTAAGAATTCACAATAACAATAAAAAGAGGATTTCATTGAAAAACGTTGTAACGATGTGCACAATTGGATGTCATTGATGGGGTATGCAAAAGGGTTTGATTGTAAGAATGTCTAAGGATAAAGAACTTAACTAACCCAACCAAAAGGTATGTAAGTGGGTCCTCTCCAAAGTAGGAACATGCCCTTTTATTTTCCTTGCATAACTTCAAACCGAGAAGTTTGTGGGCCCCATGGATGATTAATGGTTATGGAAAGTTAAGTACAAAAACCTAGAAGAAACTACCTAAGAATTTTGACACATCAAACCAAGACATTAAACAAGAACATGAAACTGACAGTGAGGTGAGACATGGAAAGCATAGATGGATGAAAGAGAGAGTGGAATGGAGTTCTTGATTAAGGTCACATGAAATCCCTTATGAATTTTTGTGATTAAATGACCTGATAAAATTCTTCCTTAGTCTAGACCAAAACCAATCATGTTCAGTGACTTCACATCACCATTCTAAGACTAGTCCACCCCCTTGAGACACAAGAGTGCTTTCACAGAACAACCACCATTTCTTATTAAGAAAAAAAGAGAAGTAGGAAGTGAGAAATGACCTTAGTTAGAGGGAACTTTCAAGCATGGGTAACATGTCTTTCTAGTCTCATAACTAGTGCTTGTATCAGGTTTATTTTGTCTAAGGGATGTGCTTTGAATTTCCATTGTTTTTTTAATGGGAACCACACCATGCAAAGACTTATTCAACTTCTTGTCATTGGTCAACATGGAACAAGAAGAAATTCAAGAAAACACACATGCACCCAAGTAAGTAGAAAGGCATAAAGAGTACCAAGTCCCTTTGAAGTCATACCCTGTTTAAACCTTTGAATCCTTTCCAAATCTAGAAACTACTAAGGTCACAAATTCATTAAAGCTTTATTAATGAAAAAGGAACCTCATACTTCCAGAACAAGGAAAACCATAGAGTTTGTGGATGGGTGGATGTTGTGGACTCATTGCCTGTTACATGAAAAAGAAACCATGTCCAAGTTATTAGTAACAAAATTCAAAGCTAGAATCCAAACACCAACAATCAAATAATTGGATAGCACATGCCACAACTACGCTATATCCATTTGACAATAAGACACATTATTAAAACACAATAAGAAAATCACATCAAAATAAAGAAAAATATACAAGAAAGTGTAAAACAATTAAGAAAAATAAAACATACTAATGATGTTGTAAAACAAAAATTTTTGACAAATTAATAATGTAAAAATGAAAAGGTGTAAGATAAAGAAGGTGTAAAACAACAAGTTGTAAAAATAACAAGGTGTAAAACAAAAAGATGAAAAACTAAGGAGCTTCTTATATATTTAGCATGGATGGCCATCTCCCCCATGACTAAGTTGAAAGGAAGAGATCCAAAATATTGAGCATGGTTGTTCATCCGATAAGACGTTTGTTGCACTAGCTTGCTTAGGCTTGTGGAAAGGTTTGACTTGTTATATGCTGACTAGCTACTTTTTGTCTAGGTTCTTAGGTTTGTAGATCATCATGGCCCCAGAAGAAAAAGTTTCGTAAATGATATAAGGTCCTTCCCACAATGTCTAGAACTTAGTTTGTTGAGCTATGTATGTGGGGTTCCAGTAGAGGACCTTATCTCCTAGTTGAAATTTGACTTTCCTAATTCTAAGGTTATGGCACTTTTTGTTGAATGCCTTGTGCAACTTATTAGATGATAGGGCCACCAATTGATTTTTGTTTAGCAAGCTAAGATTCATTAATCTTTCTTTGTGCACTAGACTTAAGTCAAGGTTAAGGTCATAGGTTGTTAAAAGTGTACAGAGCTCAGATTGAATAGGAAGTGTTGGTAATTTTTTACACACCAGCTCATAGGGAGAATAGCCCATAGGAAGTTTCCATGTTGAGCAGCAGGCCCAAAGGGCATCGTTGAGTTTTGTACTCCAATCTCTCCTATATTTGATAACTGTTCTCCTTTAGATCTTTGTGATTTCCCTATTTGTAACCTCAGCTTGACCATTGGCTTGGGGATGGGAAGGTGTTGTTAATTTATGTTCAACCCCCAAGCATTGCATGAGTTTCTAAAAGGTAGTACCTGTAAAGTGAGTTTCATTATCAGAAATTTATGCACATGGCATACCAAACTTGTTTACAATATTTTGTTATACAAACCAAGCAGCAATAAAAGATGTATAATTAGTGATGGCTGCTACTTTTGCCCATTTCATACAATAGTTAATAGCGACTATGATGTACAGCTTTCCATTTGACATGGGTGTGATGGAATCCATGAAATCAATGCCCCATATGTTAAAGGATTTCAATGGTTGAATCAACTATTGAGGTCCCTTCATTTGAGTAGTCATTCCACCATCTTGTTGATAGCATTCACAAGAGTGAACACATTAGTAAGCATCCTTGAAGATTGTTGGCCAATAATACCTTGCCATCAAGATTTTAATGGTCGTGCGTCTCCTAGCATAATGGCCCCCACAAGGACCCTCATGAGCATCCTAGAGAACACACACTTGATTAGCATCAGGGACACACTAATGAACCAGGCCATAGGCACACACCTTGTAGAGATGTCTGTTGATCTTCATGAAGCATTTTACTTGATGAAGAAATTGTTGTTTCTTTTGGTGGTCCAATCCTTATGGCATCTCCTAACTGAGAAGATAGATGAGAATGCCATCATAGCTTTTAGGCTTAGTGGGAAATTATTTAGTTATAGCCTCGATAAAGAGGATTTCATTAGGAAATAGATCAGATAGTGGCCTTTCTTCCTCTTTGTTATTTCATCGTAATCGAGACAAGTGGTCAATGACCACATTCTTAGTTCCCTTTCGATCTACCATCGTAAGATCAAATTCTTGTAAGATCACTAGCCACTATATGACATAGGGGCTTACCATTGGCTTGTTCATGAGTGATGGGACGTGATATCGCATGGGCTGCGATATTGCGTCTTCCCCCATGATATTGCATACGCGATATCGTGGTGCGCCGTCAAATCTATAAATAAGAGGCGGCTCTCCCTTGTTTCATCCTAGGCTTAGACCATAGTGAAACTCTAGTAGTTTGATCCCTCTAGAGATAGAATATTTTCCATGTGCCTGCAGTAGGAGTCCTAAAGTGAACAGATCTTTATTTGAGCAAATATTGTACTTGAACACATGTTTGTGTATGGAAATAAAGACGAACTTCTTGGATAAACCTTGCAGTGCATGGAATAGGCTAATTAGGATTTTATTTATTATTATTTATTATTTATCATTTAAATGCTTTCTTAGTTCATTAAATCTATCTCAACCCTTCTCTCCTAGTTAAGTGCCTCAGTACGACCGCTTCAAGCACGGGTGTTACGCTTGGTGATCCCAGCAACGACTAGCGTTTGGTAATGAAGGTTGCATTGGTTCAGGGTGTGAACGGTAAGTGGGAATGGATGCTGACACTAGGTTAATTAAGGCTTAGATTAGTTAGTTAAAGTTAGTCAATTAGTCTCTTCACCCTTCACCTCAATAGCATAGGAGATAAAATAGAAAAGACATAAAAATCATATACCTCAGACTTACTTAACCATACAACCGTGACAACTACAAGTAAGTTTGGGAAGACAACGAATAATTAACCTTAAGTGTTCCATAAGGCATGTAGGCACTTAGTCTGCAGAGTTCGATTGGATCGTGTGTGCTACGCTTGTATTTGTATGGTTGAGTGTAGGGATATCTCGCCACTCATCATTAGCACCGTTGCTAGGAACTAAGTGTTTGTGCGCTAAGTAGAACATAGGAGATTATCCACATCGTTGGGAGCTTAAACAGACCCTTAGGGTTAATTAATTAAAAAATTATATAATGGATAAATAGCACACCGATAAGACACAATGTCTTCTTCTTCTTCTCATAAGAGCATTACACCACCTAGGGATCATACACGAAACAGTCGGCAATCTAAAACACATAACCAAAATCAGCCAGTTCCTCAACAATATAGGGTGGTATATACTCATCCCGATGAGTATATACCTAATTTTACTTTTATCCTCCATTAGGATGAATAGATGCACTGGAGAGACTTGCAAGGTAACATAGTATTACCTCTAGATCGGGCAGTCCCTAACATGCTTATCCATGCTCTTGCACAGATAGGCATGACATAGCTATATGTTGAATACGTTATAGGTGATTTTGACACGAGGGATTACTATCCCATAGAAGCACAATGTTTAAGGAACTCAAGGAAGGAGAGCCACCATACACTGTTGAAGGGTAAAGGGGTCCCGCACATCCTAAGTGAAATTGGAGATGGTGAACCACTTATAACAGGTTCTCCATCAAAAGATGTTCCTCCTCCTAACGATAGTGAGGAGGTGGGGTATCAGAACCTACACTCCATGATACATAACCCTGGTTCTAATCCCCGTGAATGCCAATTGTTCACTGAAGGAACAAAAACACATGACAAGGGCAGGCACTCAGATCGTCATCACGATCGGGGCCGAAGCCATAGAAGAGAAGGTAAGAAACCTTGTCATGTCGATGGTTTTCCTTCTTCTTCCCCTTCTTCACATCATTCACCCTCTCCTTCCACCTCTGGGTGTAGCCACCGAGAGCATAACGATGAGGATAGAGGTAGACAAAATGAGAGACCTTGACGAGAGAGTCGAGAGAGAGGACAAGGGCATGAACAAAGGGAAAGTAGGGAACAACGTAGACATCATAGACGTCATGAAAGAGATGATCATGAAGAACCCCTACTTGCAACCCAGAGTATGCTAGATATTATGGAGGCAGTTAGAATACCAACAAGGCATAAAAAAGATAGCCAGATCAAGCGCTTAGACATGAAAAATATCCCACGCTTCGAAGGGGGATACAACGCAGATCCACAAAATCATTTACAGGCATTCCACGATGCTTGCACCTTGAAAAACATAGAAAACGAGTGGCAGAAACTAAAGTTGTTTCCTAGGACACTCATAAAGGAAGTAGAGAGTTGGTACTGGTCCTTAGAATCGGAAACCATTAGGAGGTGGAGTACGATGTTAGAACTCTTCAACGATAAATATCAAACGTACTCCAAAATGTCTAACTTGTGTAAGCAGATCCAAGGATGGAAGCAATACTCATGAACCCTTGGATGCTACCATGGGCTACTACTATGCATTGTTACATCATTGCCTGGGCCATGGTTATGCACAGTGGGATCAACTCTACCACATCGTAGATGGGCTAAGGTATGCAACTAGAAGAACCCTTAGGACTTATTCCCAAGGGAGACTATCTAAACTTAGATCCCATGAAGTTCATCGATTGTTGGAACAAGTAGCCAAAGAAGAACGGGAGCTACGAAAAAGAGAAAGCGCAGAAGAATATAACCGTGATCCTTCCCTCCAGAAGAGGGAAGTAAGATTTTGTGATGAAGAGGATGAGTCACCACTTGAAAAGTTGGTGAATAGGAAAACCTTGTTGCTTCAAAAGCTAACAACAGAAGTGGCGGCTAAGGTAGATCAGATATAAGACTCCTTGGATAGTAGACTTGAACTTGTCCTAAAAATCGTAGAGGAGTCTAAAGAGAAATGCAGTAGTGACAAAGATAAGAAAAAGCGGAGAGATTCAGGCCCTGCACGTGACAAGGGTAAGGGGAAAATAACTATCTCCGATGAGGTTGTGGATTCGAACATAGACAATGACGATGGATGTGAGATTTGCTAATATAACCATCCTAAGGGATGTTGTCCAATCATCTCACATCTACAAGATTCTGGGGTGTATGCACTCAACCCGAGACTCAACATACAGTAGAAACCCCAAAGGTTACCTTATCCTCAAGGTAACCCAAGACAATTCCACCAACCATTGACATACTATCCAAGTGGAACTCCACCACAACCCATTAGACAACATCAGTAGTGGTAATACCCACAGTCATGGGGGATGCCACTACCGAAACAACAGTACCCTTACCGGCAACCCGATCCATATGGCTACTACGTGCAGCAGCTGATTTCTCCAAGTGACTCCATGGGTCACACAACTCCCCAACATCACTACCAAGTTTGGGAGTACTTTAGAAGGACTCCTTCTCCTCTGGGAGATGCTCCATACCCATACCACCCTCCTAATCCATCCACACTTCTTCCACCGTTAGTTCCCATACCACTTGCTCCAATAATGCAAGGGAAACTCCCCACTCAACCACAACAACATAATGCTACGAGAGCCATAACCATTCAACCCACTGCTGGTTCTGACAACCACAAAAAGAGAAGACCTTTCTTCAGAGCCAAAAGCCCAGACAAGCTCTCATAACAACAAGTGGTTGAGCCTATGCACGCTCCTCCAACATACACGACTTCAGAGCTCCCTTCCATTCAACAACAGAGTTGCATGCATACGATTATGTTAATGCATACTGTTACCGATTGGATCAAGGCAGGCCACCTTCCCAGGAAACTCTCTGATCCTAGAAGCCCCTTAATCTATCTACAAGTCGCCAGGAACGAACCACATAAGGCTCTTCTTAACTCAAGTTCTGGAGTCAACTTAATCTCACGAGAAATGTATCAAGCCTGGAACCTGCCCCAACTCAAGAAGAGCAACATTCAATTAGAGTTGGCTGACCAGTCCATCACCATTCCCTTGGGATTAGTGGAGGACATCATTACCACTATGTGTGGTTGGTCATACCCAGCCGATTTCTTGGTGATAGAAGTTAATAGTAACAACGAAGGGGGCTTCCCAATTATAATGGGAAGGCCATGGCTGAGTACAATAGATGCGTACCTAGGGATTCGCGATCTTTCCTTGGAGATATCTAAGGTAAATATTTATGGAAAGATCGAGAAGAAGAAAGTTCCATGCATCACATATAGTGACTCAGAGGGTGATGACATGCAGGAATCATGGGTGATGTGAAATTTAACATCTCCTGCATGTAACTGGTGTGCACCAGAGGATAACATTCAAAGGTGCCTGTATGTAGCAACCACACAACCAAAGAACACCCAGTGGTTGATAGCTGATCAAGGAAGTAGCCCACCAACATGCATGGAACAAACTAGGGGAATAACTCATGCCAACAATGAAGGCATAGATACATTGGAGTATGAGCATCGCCAACTTCCACCCCTTAATCTAAGAACATCAATCGGGAGAAGTTGGACATTTCTAAGAAATTCCAATAAGCATTCATTATTTCGGATCTCTCCCTTTCCATTCAGTCATGGGGGAGATGGCCACCTATGCTAATCATTTGGGGCCCTCAGTTCTTTTTAATTTTTTGCTTTACACATTTTTGTTTTACACGTTTTTGTCTTACACATTTTTGTTTTACAAATTTCTTTAACTTTTCTTGTTTTTGTTTTACAACATCGTTATATTTTTTCATTTTGTGTGTGTGTGTGTGTGTGTGTGTGTGTTACCCACCTTGTAAGTTTGTCATTCAATAAGTGTTCTTCATGACGGTATGAACTATTTTTATATTGATTGCTCATGTTTGGTTTTTACCTTTAAGTCATGATGTTGATACTAAGGTATGGTTCTTTTGATATAGTAGGTAATGAGTCCACTTCATCCATTCATCTACCAAGTTCTATGGTCTCTCTCGGCTTGGAAATGTACCGTCCCTTTCTAATAAGAACTATAACGAATTGGTGACTTGGCATTTCTCAAACTAAGGAAGGACTCAAGGTTTGAAAAGGGTACGACTTTAAGGGAACTTGATGCATTTTTGTTGGCCATTCTCTTGGGTGCTTGGATATTTTCTTCTTGAGTTTTCTTATCATTCGAAGTTACCCAATTATCGGGAAGCTAAGTAAATAAAAATAACAAAGTCTTTACATGGTGTGATTCTCATGCATAAACATATAAAAACAAAAAAAAAGTGAGAATTCAAAGCACACCCCTTAGATGAAATAATCATTTGGGCTACAAGCACTGATTATGGAACCAACACAAATGTTGTTCCCTCTAACTAAGGCCCTTCTCGCTTCCCATTCTCTCCTCCTTTATTTTGTCGGAATGGTTGTGGCTCTTGGGTGAAGGCATTCTTGTTACTTCTAGTGGATGGATTGGCCGAATGCATTGATGCAAAGTCACTGGATGTGGTTTGTTTGAGGCTGGACTTGGAATGGGATTTGCTAAGTAACATTAATCATGACACACACAAGGGGCTATACACCACCTTATTCTTGGGATTCCATTCCATTCTCTTCTCTCCACCCTTCTCTCCATTGTTTACCTCATTGCTGGTTGTATCATTAGTGTATATTTTGGTAGATGCATTGTTTTCTTTTTGGTAAATTCTTGTGGTTAAGACTTTAACTCTTTTTCCAAATGACATTCCCAAGGCCTATGAACTCTTTGAATGTGGGTTTGTCAGGGCATTAAAGGCATGAGCCTGCTTTGGGGAGGACCCACTGACATTCCTATTTGGTGCACCAGTTAAATTCTTTTTCGTAACATTTTTGCAATCCATTTTATTTTGTTCATTTCCATCTTGACATCCATTTCATCAATATTATCATTGTCTCTTTTTCTTCATCTTTCTTATTCCTTTTTCTTTTTCCATTCTCTCGCTACCGAAGGTTCGCAATTAGTCATGGGGGTACGGGGCCCAATTTTTTCAATTTCCTCCTAACCCCTACACCTTTGGTAGTCATCAATATTCTATCTCCAGACCCACAATCAGCCATACCACAACTTAGCCAATGGACCTTTCACCGAAGTAAGGTATCAACTAAATTGTGATTCATTTACCCTTGCTAATATAAAGATTGTGTTGTGTGTGCAGATGGCAATCATGCAACAATGGATTGGATTTGGAGAGAACACTTGGAATGGAGCGGTGCTGAAGTAGCTATGCAAGGAGCAAGATCGATGGCATGCTTATGGATGGACAACGAAAGGCATAATCTTAGCGTTGGTAGCAGTAAAACTTCTCTCTCTCTCTCTTTCTCAGCTGCCAAATAAGGCCTGATGTCAATGTAATAAGGTGTTCACTCTTGTTGTCATGAACACTAGTTTTGTCTTGTCTTCTAATGATGATCCATTCACATGTCATCCCATTAGTTCCATTTGAGTCAATAATCACATACCTTCCCAATATTTTGCAAGGTACTTAAGGATGATTTTTCATTTAGTCATGGGGGTATGATGGGACGCGATATCGCGTCTTCGCTCGCGCTATCATGTACGCGATATCACGGTGCGCTGTCAAATCTATAAATAAGAGGCGGCTCTCCCTTGTTTCTCATCCTAGGCTTAGACCATAGTGAAACTTTGGTAGTTTGATCCCTCCAGAGATAGAATATTTTCCATGTGCCCGTAGTAGGAGTCCTAAAGTGAACGGATCTTTATTCGAGCAAATATTGTACTTGAACACATGTTTGTGTATGGAAATAAAGACGAACTTCTTGGATAAACCTTGCAGTGCATGGAATAGGCTAATTAGGATTTTATTTACTATTATTTATTATTTATCATTTAAATGCTTTCTTAGTTCATTAAATCTTTCTCAACCCTTCTCTCCTAGTTAAGTGCCTCAGTACGACCACTTCGAGCACGTGTGTTACGCTTGGTGATCCTAGCAACGACTAGCATTTGGTAACGAAGGTTGCATTGGTTCAGGGTGTGAATGGTAAGTGGGAACGGATGCTGACGCTAGGTTAATTAAGGCTTAGATTAGTTAGTTAAAGTTAGTCGATTAGTCTCT
Source organism: Gnetum montanum (assembly GCA_015680685.1). NCBI lineage: Eukaryota > Viridiplantae > Streptophyta > Gnetopsida > Gnetales > Gnetaceae > Gnetum > Gnetum montanum. The sequence continues at coordinate 65,487 of MNCI01011808.1, read as the reverse complement.
TCATCCTTCACCTCAATAGCATAGGAGATAAAATAGAAAAGACATAAAAATCATATACCTCAGACTTACTTAACCATACAACTGTGACAACTATAAGTAAGTTTGGGAAGACAATGAATAATTAACCTTAAGTGTTCCATAAGGCATGTAGGCACTTAGTTTACAGAGTTCGATTGGATCGCGTGTGCTACGCTCGTATTTGTATGGTTGAGTGTAGGGGTATCTCGTCACTCATCAATGAGGAAGTGGGTGGTGCTATGATCTATGTGTACAAACATTTTATATCCAAGCACACAGTGCTTGAACTTCTCTAGAGCAAACACCACTACGATCAATTCTTTTTTTATGGTGGTGTAGTTCAATTGTGCATCCACAATGCTTCGGCTTGCATAGTGGATGTATTATGGATGTTTCTTATTATCCATCTATGTAAGCATAGCTCCCAAGGTATAATTTGATGCATCCATCATAACATGAAATTGTCTTGACTAGTTAGGTGCTTGTAGAATTGGAGTTTCTACAAGTTTCTCCTTCAATTGTTGGAATGATTTTTCAAATTCATTAGTTTAGACAAATGGTGCATCTTTATGCATTAGCTTAGCCAATGATTTTTTAATCTTAAAGAAATTCTCTATGAATCACCGATAGTAGCTAGCATGTCCAAGTAATGACTAAACATCTTTGATGGTTTCTAGTTGGCAGGTAATTCCTTGGATGACCCTTATCTTTTCAAGGTCAACCTCAATTCCTACTTGTAAGATTCAATGCCCCAATACAATGCCCTCTTGGATCATTAGATGACTCTTTTGCCAATTAAGCCATATATTTGTTTCAACATATCTTTTTAGTACTTGGTCAAGGCGATCTATGGCTTGCTCAAATGTAGCTCTATAGGTGGAGAAGTCATCCATGAAGACTTCCACATCACTACTGATTTGAAAAATGCTTAAGACTAGGCGTTGGAAAGTAGTAGGGGCATTACATAGATCAAAAGGCATTTTGCAATATGCAAATGTCCCCCAAGGACTCGTGAATGTTGTTTTGGCCTGCTATTTGGTGTTGATGAGCCTTGATATCACATCCATGATATCGCATACCCAATATCGTAGCCTTCCACGAGATATCGCATATGCAATATCGTGGCCTGCCTCATTGCCCATAAATAAGAGGTAGGCGCACTTGGTTTGCATAGTTAGTCTTAGTCCCTTACCCAAACTCTTTCCTTTTCTCCCTCTCAGAGTTAGAATTATTTCTGTGTGCCCACAGTAGGAGTCATAAAGTGAATGGATCGTTATTCAAGTATTGTGTACCTGAGCACACCTTGTGTACAACAATAAAGATGAATTTTGTGATAAACCTTGCAGCATTCAGAATAGATTAATTAATGTTACTTACTATTACTTATTACTTTCCTTAGTTAATTAATGATTCTTTCTCACCCTACAACTCTCCTAAGTAAGCACACATAGTACGATCACTTCGAGCATGCGTGTAACACCTGGTAACCTAGTAACGATTAGCGTTTGGTAATCTCAGTAGTGTTGCACTAGTTCAGGATGTGTATGGCAAGTGAGTATAGATACTAGTGTTAGGATCAGTTAGAGCCTAGTTAATAAGTAGTCAAATGAGTTATCTCTCTCCTCCCTTATTAGCAGCAAGACATAAAAACACATAAAAAGTATAAAAATCATATGCCTCAAGTTTACTTAACCATACAATCGTGACATACAAGTAAGCTTGGGAAGACAACGATTGATCAACGCATGCTTGTTCCACAAAGGCGCATAAGCACTTAGTCCTTGGAATTCGACCGAATCGTGCATGGACGCTTGTATTCATATGGTTGAGTGTAGGGATACCTCACCGCTCATCATTGGCACCATTGTTGGGGACTTTGTTGTTTGTGCGCTAACCAAAACATAGGAAATCTTTCACATCGTTGGAATTATACTGTCCCTTTTTCTAAATAAACTTATTAATGAATTGGTGGCTTGGTATTCTTCAAACCAAGGAAGGACTCAATGGATGAAAAGGGTGTGACTTCAAGGGAATTTGATGCACGTGTGCTGGCTATTCTTCTGGGTGCTTGGATGCTTTTTCTTAGGTTTTCTACCATTCTACCATCGATCAAATATCAGGAAGCAGAGTGAATAAAAATAAGTCTTTTCATGGTGTGGTTCTCACGCAAAAAAAAAAAAAACAAAAAAAGGTGGGAATTCAAAGCACACCCCTTAGACATAATAAAGCAATATGGGCTACAAGCACTAGTTATGGAATTGGAAAGACATGTTACCCATGCTTGAAGGTTCCCTCTAACTAAGGCCCTTTCTCACTTCTTACTTTTCCATCTTGCTCTCCTTAAGATGGCGGTGACTCTTTGTGGGGGCATTCTTGTTGCTTCAAGAGGATGGACTAGCCAAGTGTATTGATGCGAGGTCATTGAGTGTGGTTGGTTTGAGTCTAGATTTGGAATGAGTTCTACTCAGTCACATTAACCATGATATACACAAGGGACTTTACACAACTTTGCTCTTGGGATTCCATTCCATTTCTACTCTCCACCTTTCTTTCCATTTTCCACCTCATTGCCGATTTTATGATTAGTCCATATCTTGGTTGATGCATTGTTTCTCCTTGGTAGATTCTTGTGGATAAGTTTTTTAACTCTTGCTTCCAAATGACATTCCTAGAGCCTAGAGACTCTTTGGTTTGTGGGTTTGTTAGGGCATAAAGGGTACGAGCTTGCTTTGAGGAGGACCCACTGGCATTCCTTTTTGGTGCAATTGTTAAGTTCTTTTCCTTAAATATTTTCTACAATCAACCATTTCTCATTTCATCCTCATCTTTGACATCCACTTTATTGGCATTGCCATTGTTAATTTTCCCATCTTTCTTGTTCCTTATATTTTTCAATCTTATTACTACTCGAGGTTTGCTCTTAGTCGTGGGGGCCCTGGCACAAATTTCTCAATTTCTCCATTCTACTACTTGCCTAACCCCTACTCCTTGGGTAGTTATCAGTAATAAACCCCTAACCCAATTTCTTCCATAACCATAACCCAACCAATGCACTTTATATCGAGGCAAGGTATCAATTGTATTATAGTTTACTTATCCTTGCTCATTCGTGACTGTGTTGTGTGTGCAGATGACGATTACATGAACTATGGACTGGAATAGGAGGAAGCACTCGGGATGGACTAGAGCTGGAATGTTTACGCTGAGAACAAGTTTGGTCACATGGTTATGGATAAACAACGAAAGGCGCAATCGCAGCATCAGCAACAACATGCCTCATTTTCTTTTCTCTCTCTCTCTCTCTCTCTCTCTTCAAGTTGTCGAATGAAGGCTTGGATGTCATTTATGTACAGTGTTCACCACAAAGGGTGTGAACACCCATGTTGTAATATGTTTGTCGATTTGTTCACTAGGCACTTTGAGTCTGTCATCCCATTTCACCGTTAGTTTTCATTCAGTCAATAATCCCATACCTTCCCAATATTTTGTAAGGAACTCAAGGATGAGTTTTCATTCAGTCGTGGGGGTATGATGAGTTGTGATATCATGTACATGATATCACATTCGCGATATCGCGTATGCAATATCGTAGCCTTCTACGCGATATCATGCCCTACCTCATTGCGTATAAATAAGACGTGGGTGTACTTGGTTTGCATAGTTAGTCTTAGTCCCTTACCCAAACTCTTGCCTTTTCTCCCTCTCAGAGTTAGAATTATTTCTGGATGGCCGCAGTAGGAGTCATAAAGTGAACAAATATTTATTCGAGCATTGTGTACCTGAGCAAACCTTGTGTACGATAATAAAGATGAATTTTATGATAAACCTTGCAGCATTCAGAGTAGATTAATTAATGTTAATTATTGTTACTTAATGCTTTCCTTAGTTAATTAATGATTCTCTCTCACCCTACAACTCTCCTAAGCAAGCACACACAGTACGATCACTTCGAGCATGCGTGTAACACTTGGTAACCTAGTAATGATTAGCATTTGGTAATCCCAGTAGTGTTGCACTGGTTCAGAATGTATATGGCAAGTAGAGTGGATACTAGTGTTAGGATCAGTTAGAGCCTAGTTAATAAGTAGTCAAATGAGTTATCTCTCTCCTCCCTTATTAGCAGCAGGACATAAAAACACATAAAAAGTATAAAAATCATATGCCTCAAGTTTACTTAACCATACAATTGTGACATATAAGTAAGCTTGGGAAGATAACAATTTATTAACCCATTCTTGTTCCACAAAGGTGCATAAGCACTTAGTCCTTGGAATTCAATTGAATTGTGCATGGAGGCTCATATTCATAGCTTTGAGTGTAGGGATACCTCATTGCTCATTAGGTGTGATCTAGATTTGGTTATAGCTACTATACCCATCCAGAAAACTGTAATAGCAATGCCCAAATATTGTGTTTAACACCTAATTAACAAATGGCAACGGAAAATGGTCCTTGAATATTGCCATATTCAATAGTCAAAAATCAATGCAGACTCATCACTTGCCTCCTTTCTTTGACAAAATCACAAGTGGGCTAATCCACTTACTATTTGCAAGGGGATATATGAACCTTGCCTTGAGGAGTTGTTTGATTTACGCCTTAACAATCTACTTTAATTTGGTGTTTAATCATCTATATGACTACCTCTTTGGCTTCATGGTTGAGTTGGTGTAAATATGATGTTGGCATATCCTAGGATCAATCCCTATGAGTTTAGGATATGACCAAGCAAAGGCTGGTGACCATTTTTCAACCACATTTAACAATGTCTATTTTTGTTATGAAGTAAGATTTGCATTGATTATTATTGACTTTACATTGTATAAGAATACATATCCCATCCTAGCAAGTAGAGTTTTTAATTCAAGGGGCTCTTGCTTGAAGTTCTTAGGAATTTCCAACTCTTCCCAATAGGTATCATCATTTGAATTATTAGAGAGTTGGTGATGAACTTGCTATAGTTTATCCATGCCTACAACATACACACATGTTAAGTTCTTAGTAGGTTCCATGCAAAGTGTGTTGCATTCAAGATCAGTGATCAGCCACTAGATGCGTTCTTGTTTTATGGCTACTATGTATAGAAACCTTTGAATTTATGCTTCTAGTGCATACTACTTGTATGCATAGATGGATGCTCATTTAAAATACTATAGTTTTTGCACACAATTGCACCTTGCATCACTGTACACAATGCATGGAACTTACTTCTTCTCAATCTTTATGAATGCATTTTCCTTAGATATTTTCAGGGAAAGATCTCTGATGTCCATTCTTGCATCAATGGTGCTTAGCCATGCCCTTCCCATGATGATTGGGAAATTCCTTTTCTAGTTCTCCATCTTGATTATCAGGAAATCAGCAGGATAAGACCACCCATAGATAATGGTCACAATGTCTTTCACTAGTCCCAATGGAATACTGATAGATTGGTTTGCCAATTCTCATATGATATTGCTCTTCTTGAGAGGAGGTAGGTTCCATGTAGTATATATTTCATGAGAAATCAAGTTGACACTAGAACCTGAATCAAGGAGAGCTTTACATGGTTCGTTTCCAGCAATGTGCAAATAGATAAGAGGACTTCTAGGATTAGCTAATTTCCTAGGAAGGTTGCCAACCCAAATCCAATTAGATACAACATGAGTTAGCATAACAATATGGATTCAGGGTGGGATTTGGTTTGAAGGGAACTCAAAGGAATTAGATGCAGAGAAAGATGAAAGAATAGGGTTGCCAACTGCATGTGTATGTAAGGGCTTAGATGGACTATTGGGTTGAAAAAAAAAGGATATTTTCTTTAATCGAGTGTCAGAACCACTCAGTTGATGAACCAGTTGTAGATTTATGGTCTTGGTAGAGTTACGTTGCTATGGTTGGACTTGAAGTTCACCCTACATAGATGGAGTAGGTGGTAGCTATGTTGAGGATGGAGGAAGATGTGTAGGAATAAGAGAAGAATAAGAATAAAAGATGATATCCCTCCTTACATGTGGAGAATGAGTTCAATAATAATTAGGAGGGTAGTAGTGAGATTGGAAAGTAGAAATATGATTGGAAGAGTCATGTGGAGATAGAGGTTGCTAAATGTAATACCCATATGGATCAGGTTGTCTGTAAGGGTATTGTTGCCTTGGCAGTGCCAGTGCCCATGAATATGGTTACTAGCACTATTGGTACTACTTTTATGGTTATAGTGGAGTTCCACTTGGATAATACTATTATTGGTAATGGAACTACCTAGGATTGCCTTAAGGATAAGGCAATATTCTAGGTGTTTGCCTATGTGCTAGTCATGGATTTAGGGTATACAACCCAGAATCTTGTAAGTGCAACAAAATAAGGCAACATCCCTTAGGATTTTCATAATGGTAGATGTCACATCCACTTTCATCATTTGATTAGGTTCTTACAACTTCCTCTATTGTAGCAATTTTTCCCTTACCTCTTTAATTGGCACGTTCAACTTCCTTGTGCCTCCTACAATCATGATCACTACCTTATTCTTTAGACTCTTTAGCAATTTCTAGGATAGCTTAAAAATTACTATCCATAGAATCCCATAACTGATCAACGTTGGCCAAAATTTTAGATGGAAATTTTTGAAGCGCAAGGTTTTTCGATTCACCACCTCATTAAGTGATGATTTTTCCTCATTGTTACAAAATCGAACCTCCCTCTTGCAAATGGAACATCACAGTTGTATTCCTTCGCACTTTCACATTTTTTCAACTCTTCTTCTTCTTTCACTATATGCTTAATCAATTGTTGAATCTAATGGGCTCTTAATTCTAACAATTTCCCTTGGGTATAAATGCCAAGAGTTCTCCTTGTTTCTGATTAGAGCCCATCTATGATGTGGCAAAGTTGCCCTAGTTGGGAATAACCATGGCTAAGACATCTATGTAATAAGGAATAATATCTACCCATGGCAGCATCCAAGGGTTCATGTGTCCCTTGTTTCCATCCTTGGATCTACTTCCTCAAGTTGAATACTCGGGAGTATGTTTGATATTTATCATTGAATAGTTCAAGTATTATACTCCACTGTCTAATAGATTCTAATTCTAATGAATGGTACGAGTTCTTTACTTTTTTAATGAGTGTCTTGGGGAACAACTTAAGCTTTTGCCACTCATTTCTATATATTGCAAGGCACATGCATTGTGGAAAGCTTAAAGATGGTTTTGTAGATCTAAGTTGTATCTGCCTTCGAATCTAGGATGTGGTGACTGAAAACATTAGTGGCTAGAATGTCGAGGGATCCACGAGTGCATAGTCCTAACCCCAAGTCCACATGAGGGCCTACTAGAGGTGGAGATGGGGTGCTCTAGATGGTCTTGTCGATCGAATAGGGACTTACCAAATGTAATCGAGGTGTAGCATGGTTAGTTGCAATGCTGAGGTGAAATGATGCTAAGGGTTTGAGTAGTGTTAATGGTGTCAATAGTGTTAAGTGTAGTTAAGAGTCTTAGCGAAAAATGAAGGTGTTAATGCACAGGGTCCATTGCCCAAGTGTGGGTTTAAGCATGGCTATGCGATAGAATAGTGAAAGAATGCAAGTAAAATGCTCAAAATGTAAAAAGAAAGAGAGAGAAGCATAATACTACCCCAAATAGGGCTGAGCATAGTTAACACCAAGAGGAGTTAGAAGGCACACAATGTACAACAAGCATAGTGGATAGCTTAGTCACAGTCTTGGGGGTGTCTGGCCATGAAGACTAATGTTTCACCATGGTGTATATGCTTGTTGGATTGGCCACCATGGTATGTAGTGGGCTATGGTGGTTTGCAGTGGACTATGTTGGTTGTGGTAGTTTGCAACTTTACCAAGATGCCTTTAGTTCCCTGCCAAGTGCTCCTTAGGTTTGCGAGTTAGTGAAGTCTAAAATGTGCCAACACTTCAAATTTTCCAACCTACTTTAGTTTTTCCAACCTCAAAAATGTTGATGGTGAGGGTATTTATAGGCCTAGGATTCTCGAAAAATGCGAGATGATTGCCACCTGGTAGTGGGATTGTTGGAACTATGCTATCATCCAACTATGCTTTTCATTGAGGCTAGTGGTGTTATGCTTTTTTGTGCTCTACTAGACTCTACAAGACTACGAGACTATGACTATGCTGCCAACTACATGTATATGCAGTGAGAGGACCTTAATGTATCTGAAAAAAATGCAACTTTGAAGATTATGCTCCAGGACCATGCTCTCCATTGTCCTATGTGGGGTTGAGCATAGTTACAATTTTGGGGTCAAAAGGGATACAAGAAAGATGAATTTTACTAACTATGCTTGCTAGAGGTGAGTTGGAGCTAAGCTAAATGCTAGTGCTACATTGTGGAGGCCTTTGGAGGTTGTTCTGGCTGACTACGCTTGACTACGCATTGGACTAGGGGAGAGCATAGTCCCATACTTAGAAAACATTTTGCAAAATATGACTATGTGCTAACTATGCTCTCCCTGGAAGGTTGAGTATGCTCTTAACTAGGGGTGAGTGTAGTCCCAACACTTGTCAAAACTTACAGAAATTAACTCCCAGTTGACTATGCTTGACTATGCTCTGGGTTGGTGGAGAGCGTAGTCTCAACACATGTCAAAACTTGTGGAAACTAGCTTCTAGTTAACTACACTTGACTATGCTTTGGATTGGGAGAGAGTGTAGTCTCAACACTTAGAAAAATCTATGAAAATTAGGCCTTCATGCTGACTACGCTTAACTATGCTCTAGGGCAGTGAAGAGCGTAGTCTTAGCACTTAGAAAATTTTTTAGTGGCTTGCTTGACACTTAGAGAAATTTGCAAGACTAGCTTTTATGTTGACTATGTTTTGCATGAGGTTGACTACACTCTAGGGCAATGGAGAGTGTAGTCTCAACACTTACAAAAATCTACAAAAATTATGCCTTTGTGCTGACTACACTTGACCACTCTCTGGGCTAGTGGAGAGCGTAGTCTTAGCACTTGAAAAATTTTATGCCTGGGATGCCAAAGTCCAAATTTGGTGGTGTTTCATTGGCCCCTTTTTGTTGACGTCTAGAGGAATGGCCTGAGAGACATCAATAAAGAACATCAAAACACCATAGTAGAATTAGCACCAACATTGCTCTTCAGTACTTGATCAGATGTTGTTGTGCCATGCTTAAGAGTGTTGTGGATAGTAGTGTGTAGGGAGTAACATGTGTAGGTAATATGTATGGCATAAAAGGAGAGATAAGGTGTAAACAAGGTATCATGATGCAAAAACATCATGGCTGATAGTGACCATGGCATCATAGTGGCCTACCCCTGAAAAATTTAACCTTTCACTAGAGTGCTCATGAGAGAGTTAGTGTGGATTCAAGGTTGAGCTGGTTGCTAAATTTCAGTGATGTTGGGTTGCTAAGGGATGTGCCCCTACCCTTTTTTTTTTGTTTTTTTTTCTTTTTTTTTCTTTTGGGGTGAACCTACTTTGGGATCAGCACATTACTAAATGCTAACTGTGAGGGTGCTTTCCATCAAGTGGACTACATGCCACCTAATAGGCTTTGCTTTGGTATTTATGAAACTGCATCGTGTTTATAAGATAGGTGTTTCCTCCCCAAGATGATTTTTGTTACATCCATCTAGGCTTTGACTAGCCAACAGAGGCTCCCCACAAAATGACTTCTATTACGTCTACCTTGGGTTCTACAATTTGACTGGAAGAGGGTGTCATGTATTCATAGCACATAAGCATCAAAGGGGTTTGCAATCTCAATTATGCAAGGGAATGTAAGAGTTTCAAGGCATAGGGGTAGATGTAGGTAGGCTATAATAGGGTAGTAGGGATGTGCACTGTTGAGTGGCTTAGCTAGTCTAATCATGCACATCAGAACAATGTGGTGACTTGCTACTACAATGAGATGCATCTTTGCATAACTGCCTAGGGCTTCATCCTACAACACAACTTCAAGAAGACAAAAAACATGCAATAAACAATGCAAATAAAATGTTGGGACCAAAGATGCTATGAGTGCTCCAAAGGTTGCACCAGTTGTAGGTGTTCAAAAAGCTAGTAAAATGCTAAGAGGCAATGATGCTACAAGTGCTCCAAAGGCTACACCAGTTGCAAGTGCTCCATTANACGAACCTAGTTTAAGGTCTTGGTAGACTATGGTATGCTAGTTTATGGTCCTAGTAGACTACTATGTGCCAGTTTAATATTGTAGTAGATGTGTGCTATGACAGTTTACTGTCATAGTGGATGTATGTTGTGCCAGTTTAATGTCATGACCCAAAGATGAGTTGTGCTAGTTTACAGTCATGGTGGATGAGCTACTGTGCTAGTTTAATGTCATAGCGGACATGTTGTGTGCTAGTTTAGTGTCGTGGAAAACATGTGTTATGCCAGTTTATCATCATAGTAGATGTGTGGGGCGCATGTGCTAGTTAAACATCATAGCAGATGAGTGGTATGCCAGTTTAGCATCATAGCAGATGAGTGTTGTGCCAGTTTAATATCATAGTGGATAATCTGCTTACCTAGTTTTGTTGATGTGTGGTTCTGTATGCTAGGCATAGTATAACTTGAAGTATGAATGGTTCACTGGATTGGTAAACTCATTTTCATCTTGATCAGAAAGCTTGAATGCTTCATTATTATAGGCCTTGGTGACCAATGGCGAGAGGATCTGCTCATGCATAGCCATGTCATGTTCTTAGAAAATAGACCAAAAAAAACATCAAGCAGCACCTATTTTAATAAAGTGAATATGCACAAATGAAGAAAAAGCTATGCACAAATGAAGAAAAAGCAATGTGATGAAATTTTCCTTGGTGTGCATGTGGGAAATTAAGGAAGGAAAACATGTCTGGGACGATTTTAGGCCTTGGAAGACCATGTGCATGCCATTTTTAGGTCTTAGCATATTGTGAACGCATCAGTTGTATCATTTTGAGGAGGGCTGGCCATGCTTAGGGAGTGGAATTGGCTCAGGAATTCACAAGGCGATGAAAAATTAAAATTTTTGGCTAACTATGAGTGACTACACTCTCACTTGACTATGCTCTCACCCAACTATGCTCTCCACTAAGGTAGCCTAGAGTTAGAAAAATTTTGCCAAAATTTTGTAAACTATGCATGATGTTAAACTTGCAAAATGTAATGCTAATCCTATGAAAACATGTTGTACCCCAGTGAGTACTAAGTATGTTGAATGGATTGGTTGATGTCCTATACCTGCGGGGCCCTCTTAAGTTAGTTTTTTTTCTTTACTTTTTTAGATGTTTTGGGTTAGCTTGTGTAGTGCATATTTGCTTACTAATTGTGTGCTTTTGCTATGGTTATGGTGGCAGGTATCTAGTGATGCTATAGGCCCCAACAACGCGGTGGAGCAAGAAGAACCTCCACCCCCATCTAGCGCCACTAGTTAAGCATGACTAGATGTACCCTTACTACTGGGAATTTTTGCTATTTTTGCTATGTTTTTGTCACATGATGCTGTTCATGATATGTACTAATATTCATATGACATATAATGAATATAGTTGCTATATGTAATTTGTAATGTGTAAAATTTTCTTTTTATGGTTGTTTGCTATGTGCTTACTATGCTTATAATGCGATGAATTAATGTGCAAAGCTAGGATTATGCAATGATAGTGTAACTAGGACATTGTGAGCCCCATTCTAGTTTAAGGCCATAGCAGGAGGGCCAATGCTAGTTTAAGACCATTTTGGGCTACCATGATAGGATTAAAGGTGATAGTTTGAGGCCATTTGGGGCCACACCAATTGCTAGTTTAAGGCCATTTTAGGCCACGACGATAGTTTAAGGCCATTCTGGGCTGTGACAATTACTAGTTTAAGACTATTTTAGGCTATGATAATTTTTTAAGGCCATTTCGAGTTACAAAAATTGCTGGTTTATGGTCATTTTGGGCCATGATGATAGTTTAAGGCCATTTCAAGCCACAACAATTGCTGGTTTAAGACCATTTTCTGTGATGATAGTTTAAGGCCATTTTGGGCTATAAAAATTACTAGTTTAAAGCCATTTTGGCTCATGATGATAGTTTAAGGCCATTTTGGGGCACATGTTGCTAGTTTAAGCCCATGGAGAGCCACATATACTACTAGTTCAAGGCTATTTTGTGCCATGCATTATCAGTTTAGGGCCATGACGGGCCGAAATGATGAGGATCAAGGATGATAGTTTAAGGTCATTTCAGGTCATAAGATTGCCAATTTGAGGCCATGGCAGGCCCTATGTTACTAGTTTAAGGCCATAGCAGGCCATAGTGTTGCTAGTTTAAGGCCATTGTGGACCACAACATTGCTAGTTTAAGGCCATGACAGGCCATGATGTTGCTAGTTTAAGGTCATGGTAGGCCATACATCACCAGTTTAAGGCCATGGTGGACCATCTATTGCTACCTCTAATTTTTGTAATTTTATCTTTTATGATTTTTATGCTTTTTGATGTTTTTTATGCATGAAAGTAAATGCATTAAAGTAACAACAACAAAAATGTAAACTAAGCTATCGAATGCATAGGTAATGCAGATGGTAAGGTAAGTGATTAAATTAAATGCAAATAATATGCTACAGTAGTAACGCAATGTAAGTGGGGAGTAGGGTGCAGGGTGCAAGGTGCGAGGAAGTGAATAACAAGCAGGTTCCTAGTGTGCTTTTGGACTAAGGGGGTACCTTAGTTGCGCAGCTGCTTCCTAATCTGGTATGGATTAGGGGGTTTGTATGGCCTAGATTGCACTATTCAGTAGTCTCCTTGACCCTTACTTGCTATATTGAAGGGCAATTGTGCCCATAGGGCATCCTCTAGGAGGTTAGTGGCTTCTATTGCTTCTTCGGGTGCATTAGCCTCATGTGTTTTGTTGTTTTTCGAAGATGTGTCATCAGGGAATTTGACCTTCAACCCTTGCTCCATGTCTATGTTGTTGATAGTCAAAGGGGCAACATTATCACTGTGGATGATAACTTCACCACCTTCATATGGAAGGTGGATTTCTTGATGAATCTAGAAGAAGACGATCTATAGCTAGGCCAACCAAGGCCTGCCTAATATCAGGTTAAATCCTGGCATCTCCTCTATGATGATAAATTTGGCAGTGGTGGGGAATTTCTCCATTGCCATGAAGGCTATTGTGACAATACCCTTAACGATGACATGCAACTTGTTAAAGGACTTCAGGCATGTGGTTTTTTTTGGCTTGATTTGGTCTGTGAGGCCTAACTTATCGACAACAGTGTATGGGTCCAAAAGTCATTCAATTTATGCTCATTTTCAAGTTGAGTCATCATTTCATTTTTTCAATTTATAAATTTTTGTAACTAAATTGTGGTCTTTGTTGCACAAGGCTTATGTTTCTTTTAAAAACTCTACGTGTTCTTTGTGTAAGTTATTCCATGCTTTTCTTCCCATTTTTCATTAATGCAAGAGTACCCTTGTTAACATTTTAAAATGAATAGGTATTTCCCTATTAAAGTTCCCTGGACTACTATTTTTAGTTACATATTAAAATCATTTAATTTACTAGCATCTTGAACATCATGTTTTATTAAATACCAAGTTGCCCTTCCAGCTAAGACTATTCTCAGGTTCCCATACCAATATGAGAGGCACCTTAGGCAATAGTTTCCCTAAACAAATTTTTTCCGGGTGTTGATGTGTCCAAAATTTACGCATCAACAAGCATGTCTTCCATGATCTGAATTTAAGTTTTCTCATTATGACCCTTTTTAGCTAATGTTAAGAGTGCCAATCCTTTGTCCAAATATTGTTGAAAATTGTCATCCTTGGTGCCCCCTAATGCTTTCTCATAATCCATTCTTTGGTTTGATAATTTCTCATGTTTGTTTCCAGATGAACTAAACTCTTGAGCATATGTGACTAGTTGTTGAAGACCATGTGCTTCATCTAGCTCATTTTCTTTGAAAATCTCGCCATTTACTTCATCCATTTTTTCCATTTTCCTTGATGCTACTACCTCTAATATTTGTAGAATCAATGATTTTTTAGGTATGTGGAGCTTCTCCTTATCCAAAGTTGTAGCTTCCTCAACAGATGTAGAGGAAATAGAATTTGTAGAAGCCACTGCTACAGAATTTTCAGTTTCTTTTTTTGATTTTAATGTTGACTTGGGATTTTTACCCACAATCCTTGTTTTGATTTTAATGTTGACTTGGGATTTTTACCCACAAACCTAGTAAGCAGCTAAGATAGAGTCCTAGAAAAGGCATAAGTGGATGAATTCTAGTTTGCAAATAGTGGATCACCAAGGGAAACTAATTTGAGGAAATCATCAGAAACTGCCCACAGAAAAAACCCACAAAAAGGAACAAAGAAGAACCAAGTTGCAATTGTGAGTTTTCTTGTAGTTGCAAGAAATAGTCCAAAAAAATGTACCACATGCGAAAATGATCACAGATTTTTAGTTTTGTGGAGATTCTAGCCATTCTGCAAGCTAAAATTGTTGATAAGATTTTGATGGGGAGTCATGCCCAGTTGTAGTGTTACCCCACCTACCATAGTTGTGGGTGGTTCCATTCAAGCATGTAGAAATTAGAGTTGCAAAACCATTTATTTTGTAGCGCCATTGCCAAGGATGAAGAATATGAATTTTGAAGTTTCTTGGGGTCCATAAATCAATTCTTGGTCTTTGCATAGTGCAGGGATATGATGTCATAGAAATTGCACAATCCATGGCCATAATTGAACCAACACTTTGGATAATCAGCACTGCAAAATTTTTTTGAACATCATTGTTAATATCAACACTCCCATGCTAGGCATGGGGCCATTCATAAACTGGTTTAATCACATTCAGTCAAGCATAATACATTTATAGAAAGATGAGTTTGTGTTCTTCATTACTCATATCCATAACATATTTTTTTCAAGCTAATAAAATAAAATAAAAGAATGTAATATCAACTTTGTTTATAAAGGTTATGTAAAATCATAAACTAAGATTTTCAATGAAAAATAGATTGTTGCTATGTTGAAAAGTCTTTAGAAATAATGTACTAAAGACTCAAATGGAAATTACATCATTATTTGTCGACATCACCATGTTAACTTTGAAGAATCAGTAAATAACAGATCACACAAGGACACATGGAAGGAATAAAATAAATATATAAAAAAAATTGAAAATAATGAAAGCAATGGTATTGCAACTGTGGAATGCATGCAGGGGCAACTTAGCAACCGCATTTGCATGGTTTGTTTCTTCTAGGGATATTCTCCACCACATTCTAAGGTTAATTAGTTGTAGTTGCGGATGGAACTGTGTTGAATTGTTCACGCTCTTGTTGCTGTGAAAGACTTGAACTAGAGGTGCATGTTTTATTGTTGGGCAGTCACGTGGTGACAATTAAAGAATCCAATTCATTGATCTATACTGGTGTTATGTTTTTCGGTTTCTGATTTTGTTTTTGCAATAATAGTAGAAATGCATGTTAAGGATTTATGGCAGTAATAGAGCTGCAACTTGGACGTTACCGCTACAATGTGGGTGTGCTACTCCATTAACCATGTTGTTTGACCATGCAAATTTAGCTATTTCCTGCATGTTACCTTGATGGAGATTGCCATTTTTCTATAGTGGATGTTACGTGGGTTATCAGGCATGGTTTCTAGTTGTTTGCTGTGTTGATGGGAAGTTGTTTGATGTTGGCGTCATGTTTCCTTGTTGCAACTACTTTTTGCACATGACAAGCTCATGAAGCTATTATGTGTGTCCACGTTACAGTAATTTCCATTTGATATGCTTAGGCGTGGTGTTTGTTGTCATTTCTACACATGATTAATAGGCGTTAGTGTGGACATTACATGTGGGTAGTAATTGCTAGGGCCATTACACACAGATGATGGCTCTTCATGTGCCAGACCAGTCTTTATAAATTTCCTAGCCAGATGCAATAGAGGTGACACAGGGAGAAAGCAAAAAGCTAACTATAGTGGTGAAGGTTTGTCTAAGTGGAGTCACGATGGAAAATCTTTGGGTTCTCTCTTACTTTTGTTTCCTATTCGGTGGTTCTCCTATAGGCAGTTTAGGGCAAAGTAGTAGGTAGATTCAACAGTCGAAGGTCGCAGGCTCATTAGAAGAGGTGTGCTACTTACAAGCACTAGTAGACAAGGCTACATTAGAAGTTGTTTTATTTGTGCTTGTTTTGAACTAAGTCATCATTTCATTCTATCATTTTATATTTCTACAATTGAATTGTAGTCTCTATGTTGTGGCTTAAATATAGAACTTATTTTACTTCAGAACTCAGATTAATCCTATCCAAGTTGTTAGTTCCTATTTTCTAGTTTCAAAAATCTAGTTTATTTTTCTATTTCAGTTTTTGATTAGGTTACCTAAAATCATCACTAGCCATTTTTGTTTATTTTTTAGTCACTATTTTTGTTTTTGAAAATTTAGTTTTCTATTAAATTTCTGTTTTCACTCTTAAAAGCTTTTATCTTTTTTAATTCCTTGAAATCTTTTATTTTCCAGTTTTAGTTACCCAAACCTTTAGTGCCCTATTTTTGATTTCGGTTCCAGTTAATGGTCGTCAATTTTTAGTTTTATCACCTTGTGTCAGTTTCATTTTCAAATCCCCAAACCTTCTTTTTCCATTTTTTCTAATTACTTCATTTTGACGATCCTTACCTTAGTTCAAACTTTGGTAAGGTGGTGTTCTCATTTGTTACATCATTTTGTTCAAATTTACTTTTCTGAAATTCTGCATTTCGCTATTTTTCTTTTAAAGTTTATATATATTGCAATTTCAGTTTGTCATTTAAAAAAAAAATATGGTATCTAAATATTTTTGTCTTATTAATTTTACAGTTTTCTAGCATTTATATTTCAAAGTCTTTCATGTTATGAGTGGAATCTCCCACAAATCATCTCAACAAAAATCATTTACCCTTGCCCCTAATTGATCGGCTTTTCATCACTTTATTTTAAGAAAATAATAAGCTTCACAATTTCCAAATTCTATCCCTAAGAGAACTTGAACTAGAATGGCAACCAATCAACCCCAAGCTCCCTTGGTGAGTGTACCGCCTGAAATCGTCAGTCTCCGGCTGGAAGGAAAAACAGAGGCCGCGGGATCGCAGGACGCGTACAGAAGACCCTGCCTTCACCTGAGGGCGAGCTGGAATGCGACAAAGGCAGAGTACCTTGGGTGGTCCGCACGCGGATCAGACAAGGATTTCCCCGTGCGTACGCAAAATGCTAATACACTGGGTTATGCGTAAACAATGTGCAGGCGTAAACAAGGCAACAGAATAGCGTAAAGCGTAAATGGATGCAAACGAAGCGTGAGCGTAAACAGTTTGTGGGCCAAATTGACGTAAAACTGTAAAAGAACATATGCAGCCAATGTAAATAATGATATTGCAGAGTCAAAGTACAGTGCACTGGTCTAACGTAGTCGTGTGGAAACACAAGGCAGACGAAAAGCCCTGGCGTATACAGGGATGACTCTGGTTCGCAGGGCAGGCAGAGCGTAGAGAGTATCTGCAGCGTACAAGGCTTCCAGCATAAGAGGGTTTTAGCTTTGGTGTGCAGCGTAAATGTTCTCTGGTATGCTCCGGGATTTTGCCAACCGACCTGGGTAAAGTGGAAAATTGGGGTTTTTATACAGGTT
Source organism: Gnetum montanum (assembly GCA_015680685.1). NCBI lineage: Eukaryota > Viridiplantae > Streptophyta > Gnetopsida > Gnetales > Gnetaceae > Gnetum > Gnetum montanum. The sequence continues at coordinate 47,847 of MNCI01011808.1, read as the reverse complement.
GTTACGCTAAACTTGGATTGGGCGACACGTGGCGCATTGACCGGGTGCACACAATTTACAAATGTACAATATTACAAGTGTTGGGCGTATACGCTAGTCGTATACGCCGTATCAGGTCGGCGTATACGCTGGATGTGCTGAGCATGCGTGAACGTGGGTGAAGATGCTGAGGGTCGGGCGTATATGCTGATGGATGCTGGGCGTACACGCCGGACGTATACGCTGATGAATGTCCACTTACTTCAATCCTTGCTCTTTGGTGTTGTCTTCATTCTGCCTTTGGAGATTCTGTTGTCGAGCATGTGCATCTGCAGTACCAGGGCGTACCCGCTGGGGTGCCAGGCGTATACGCTGTGGAGTGCCAGGCGTATACGCTGTAGGTGCGAGCTTGGGCGTATACGTTGGGCGTCTACACTGGGGATGTACACTTAGTGAAAATGAAGCCTTTTATCCTCCAAAGTTGCAATGTGTGACGCCAATTGTAGCCACGGTTGCCTGTGGGTCGCAGGGAACTTTTACTTGCTTGCTTTGACTTTGTTTGATGCCATTTTTGAGGCTTTCAAGCTTGGTCATGCTGAGGACCAACATGACTTAGCTGAATTTCTGTCTACAAGTGTTAGCCAAAAATTTTTTTGTGGTGTTTCAGTGAGTAATCCCTTTAATTTTGCAAACTATCACAGTATTCCAAAATCACTTCAAAACATAAATTTGTTCTTTAATATCACAACCCCTAATAGTGATGCTTGTCAACATATACAATGTTTTGAAACCTTACTAGGCATCCATAACATTATTCAAAACAACATAGCATGTAGGGTCTTTGTGACAACTTTCAAGAGCAAAGCCACTCAATGATTTTTTATGCTCCTAATGCCTTTATCAACTCATGGCAAGACTTTAAAAACAAGTTCCTACTCTAATTTGATACGTTCACTAGTCATGCCTTAGCATCAAGCAATTTCACAAGCCTAAGAAAACTACCTAGGGAAAATGTTTGTGATTACAATCTAACATTCCTCTATCAACTTGCTTATGTGTCAAATGAGATGTGTCTGCAACCTGATGGTATTCTTAATTTCTACCTCTCTACCATTGACCCATTTTTTGTCTATGCCATTAAATCTAATCCCAACATAACAGAAATACGAGGAGAAATGGCTAAAGTTGTTGAGTTAGAAGAAAATACCCTCATGAATATCATTCAAGCCCAATTTGAAATGATGAGTGTTAGTAACCCTATGTAATCCGGTCCTTTACCTTTACCTTCATAAAATTTCCCAATGACTAACACTATGTTTCAAACTTCTCCTCCCCTTCAAATGACTCAACCTTCGAGTAATTATTTTCAAGGATCAACATCCTCTTCATTTTTACCACCAAATATTGATTTAAGTGATGATCAATCAAAAGCTTTAATCTAGTCCATCATAAATCCAGATGGAATGTCTAATCCTAATGCATCTACTTGTCAAATAGAAAACCAAATGATACAAATATTAACTTCACCTCGAAATCTTTTCGATGAAGTAGTTGAATTGAAGTGAAATAACAATAGAGTCCCTATACAATCTAAAAAGTCAAGCACATTAATCAATGATGATTATTTTTATCTTCATAACACTAAGAAACATTCTAAGAAAACTTGTCCTCAATTCTAGGCACTATATGGTGACAATGTTCAAAATCAAAAAACTAGAAAGGATCCTATTATGGTCCTTAACATACCTCATGAAATAGAAAAGGAAGAAGTTCCCTCATTGGAACAAGTCATGGTAAGTGATCCCAACCCACATAACACTCACTACTAAATACATAGTGACATTATGAATAACACATAATAACAAACTAGGAATAATTCTTATACCCCTCCCAATAGAAGAGCTCCTAGTTAAAACACAAATAATCAAACTAGACCATCCCAAGAAAATGTCCCATAATGACCAAACTTCCCTTCTATACTTAGAAGAACTCCACCTCAACAAGATGCCAAAGATGAACATAAGACTTATAATCTAGTTGAGGATTTGAAAAAGGTTAAAACCAACATTTCAATGTATGATCTTCTACATTTTAATGAAATGAAAGATGTGATTCAAAAGATAGTTGATACACCTGAAACCAATAAAGAAAAATCTCCATAAACCAAAAGGCAAGTTAATTTTGTAGTAAGTACTGATGCTTTATCAATACAAAATTGAAGTAATTTTATGCCTAATAAGAAAGATCAACCACCTTTCTTAACAACTTTGGTCATTTTGGAAAAGAATGTTCACAATTGTTCAATGGATTCTGGTGCAACTATTAGTGTCATAGCATTTGAGGTATGTAAAACATTAGGAGCATAAATACTACCACAAGCAAGAAGTGTGATACAACTTGATGAATCTAATGTACCTATTGTAGGATCATTAAAGGAAGTAAAAGTACAATTTAAACAATACCCTACTTTTACATGCTATATGGATATTTTAGTAGTTGGTATGTCAACCACTTATGGTGTCCTTTTATCTAGGACTTTTGGAGCCAAGTTTGGGGGCTTCTTTAGATCAAATTTTTATGAATTATTAATTCCTATTAAAGGAAAATCTGAATATGTTGTTATACCAAGAGAAATTTTTTATAAATAAGTGGTAACATCTTTAAATTAATAAAATTAGTCTTTGGAAAACCAAAATACTAATCTTTATATTGGAGTTATTGAAGTTGGACTTGGCTAACATGTTATAAATGACCATGTGAGTGAAATTTTAGAAATAAATCCTCTTGCTTATACATATTCCATCCAATATTATCAAGATTTTAGAGAATGCGAATAAATTAATGAAGATGCCTTGCCTTATCAACTGATAGAGAAACATTTCTTTTTGGTGATCCACCACCTTTAGGAAAGGACAAAGATATAAATGAGATTCTAATCATCAAAACATTAAAAGGTGAGCCAAATTTTGATGACATCTCCATTGAACATATTCCTAAGGAAGAGAATTATGTTCTTGATGCATTAGCTCAAATGGCCACTACTTTAGATGTTCCTTTTAGACATAATGCTTCGGATTTTAAGAAAATTATTGAAAAGGTTAACTCTTATTCTATTCCAAATAATATCTTTTCTTTTCAAGTTTTGATGAGGATAATCATATTCATGTATTTTTATTTTCCAATGGTGAATTTAGTGATCAATGTTTTAAAGTTTTTCAAATTAATGAAAAAGTTTTATCAAAGGATGTCAGATTTTTCAAATAAGATCTCTCCTAAAATAGCAACTAGAAAAGCTTTATTTGATCACTTACAAAAACTGAGACCTGTTAGACCTAAGATTAAACTTGGATGAAAAAAGAAATTGAAAAACTTTTAAAATCTAAAATTATTTATCTTGTGAAACATTCAAATTGGACATCAAATTTAGTGCATGTTAGAAAATGATTATGTATTGATTTTCATAACCTTAATCATCAAAAAATTGTTAAAAAAAGGTTTGACATGAAATATACAAGCAAAGTCTTTAAAATAGGTGATCTCGTCCTAAAAAGAGATAGAGCATTTGGTCAAATATGTTCTCAAAGTAAGTTTTCTTTTATGTTGTCAAGTCCATACCAAGTTACAGATGTCTTAGACCCCCAATGTGTACAAAATTGTTGATTTGCAAGGATATAAATTAAATAGAAATTTAAATGCATTTCATTTAAAGCATTTCTACTTAGGTGCCCCACATGGATGCGTAGTTGAATCCTAATTTCATGCTTTCTTTTTTTTTTTCACCATGCATTTCATTTGTATATAGTTGCATTTGCATATTTTCTTTGCATTTCCATCTTCTCTTTTTTAGCATATTGGTTTTGGTTTGATTTGTGCTTTTCATATGATTTTAGTAATCATTATGATCATTTGAGTTACTAGACATTGGGTCATCATAACACCATTTGAAAATAATGCAAGTATAATGCTTTATATGATATATCATATTACTATCATATAAAATCGCCTTTATCTGATATATTTCAATAATGTTATGATTCTTCCCAATCTATTTCAAGGTTTTAATTTTATTAGTTATGTTGGATTATGGAGGATGCGACGTATGCTAACTTATCATGTGAATGTGAATGTAGGATATGTGAGTTTGGAGAATGGTTAGTCAAAATCACTAGGTGACCTTGAAAAATTCCATTTTCCCTCTCATAAGCCTTAGCCCTCAATTGTGATGATCCATGGCTATCCTGTTAACAACAAGGTGAAGTATGTTCCTCTCCACTTGAGAATCTTTAGCCACCCAAGAGACCTACTATGATGCCATCTAGATTATAATCAAAGGCACATACACGAGGGTTGAACTACACCATGGGCAAAGTTTTTGAAATGACTATGTTCTTTGGTAGTGCAACTAATCAACCAAACTCGTGTTGGAATTCCTACCTTAAGAATAAAGTACACCACAATCAAAGTTTTCTCAAGAAAAAAAAAAGACAAAAAAAAAAGAGAAACAAACCTATTTTACTTCAGAACTCAGATTAATCCTATCTAAGTTGTTAGCTATTTCCTACTTTAATTTCATCTTTTAATGATACACAAGTTTTATTATTGAAAATTTAAAAATCAAATGGTTGTGTTTCTATCAAAATTATCTTGAACTACCTTTTATATTTTCTTGTTAAAAGTGTTTTACTTACTAGCATCTTTATACGTCATGAAACACCATGTTGCCCAACCAACTGAGACTATTCCTAGATTTATGTATCCATATAGGAGATGCCTTAGGCAGTAGTCTCCTTAAATGAATTTTTTGATTGTTGATGTATCCAAAATTTATGCATCAATAATCAAGCTCTAAAAATCATAGCTATGTATATTAAGTTCCACTGTTCACTTCCATGATGATAATCTTGTTAAGCAACTTTTGGAACAAATTTTGCAACTAACATTTTTGCAATATCCTATTTAAGTCATTTGGCATTTTAAGCCAAGATTTAATCTTCCATGTCATGTTCACTTTTGCATTACTAAAATGAAATTGAAGTGAATTTATAGAGAACATAAACATATGATGAGTAGTGAGGTACCCCTACGCCCAACCATATGAATCACAAAGTGTTCATGCATGATCTGGTCGCATTCTATGAACTTTGTCATTTCCAGTGCACTAGTCCTTTAAAAATTAAATCTAGCCTTAAGGTCAATCATTGTCTTCCCAATTACACTTGTGACATTTATTGGTATGGTTAAGTGTAATTGACACATTCAATTTTTATCATTTTAAGTTTTATAGTTCAGTGCTTGAAATGTAGATAAAAGGAATTTGATTAACTAATCTAAATTAATTAATTAACTAGCACTTAACTAATCCTAACATAAGCGTTTGATCCCACTTTTCGTATACGTCCTGAACCACATATCCGCTGCTAGGTGCCCATGCACTACGCTACTGGGCGTACCTAGCAATAATGCTGCTAGGACTACCAAGTGAATACATGTTATGCTCGAAGCGGTCGTACTTATGTGTGTAATCTATCTTGCCTAATTGCCTCATTAATGTAATAACTAGGAAATATTTAATGACTTAATTGAAAGCATTAATACATCATTGAAAATAATAAATTCATAAATAAAATAGCTAATCTATCTAAAGCACTGCAAGGTTTATCAGAAAGTCCATCTTCATTGCCACACACACTGTCATGCTTAGGGACAACAATGCTTGAATAAAGATCCATACACTCAATGACTCCTATTGTAGGCACTCGAGGGAAAAATTCTAACTTTAGAATGGAAAAAATGCAAGAGCTTTGCTACAACTACAATCTACTTATGTCATAAATGCCATTGCAAGTGTGTATTTATAGCTAAAAATTAAGAAAATCAACACTACATCGATGGGGCCTCGTCAACAAGGCCCAGTTGATGAGGCCCCATCAATGTAGCCAACTTAATGCGACCCATCATACCCCCACAACTGACTAAAGACTTTCCCTTAAGTTTTGTTACAAAATTGGGAGGGTATGGGATTATTCATTGACTTGTCTTCACACAAAACAAACAAACTAACTTTACAAAAAATGGAGTGCACGGATCAACACATTACAACAAATGAAGGTGTTCATGACACAAAATTAAACACCATGATTCCACTCTCCAAAATTGGACAACACATTCCTTGATGGTGTGGAGCTTGTTGGAGAAGATCAAACGGTCCCAGGCGATGGTGGTTCTTGAGGCTCTAAGGGACCTTCACTAGCTTCACACACTAGTGGTAGTTGAGGTGGCTATGGTTGTCTTGTTGCTTCTGCGACTTTAGGTGGGAGGCAGAAAGTATCTAGCAGTGCTTTCATTTTCTCCTCCTTACTCTTAGGATCATGCATCATCCACGCAGCTTCCTCAATGTGGGTTGGAATGGGCACATCCCAAGGACACAAGATTGCTAGAACCAACTCCTTGGCATTGACAAACCATGCAGCAAACTATTTACATTCAATGTTGAATGCTCTCACTATGTTCTTCAACTCCTGGTAGTCATTCATCCATTTGGCTAGGTTCTTAGTAATAGATTGTTGATCTCCAAATTGCCCTATGAGAACTTCAAGTTCAATGTTAGTAGTCTCAAGCTTTTGCTTGATGTCCTTGTGGTGTTTGAACTCAGCCTTGTATAGTAGACAATCTAGCTACTTATTTTTCTAACTCTGACTACTGTCGTCCAGCAATCAACATTGCTAGGTTTGCATAACGGAGATTGGCCAACTCCATGTACTTTGTCATCTCCTCAATTTGCAACTCTTTTAAGCAGATCTTCACTTTTTTGTAGGCTTTAATCCCATCAAGGATGGACTACCACATCTCTCTTCCTTGCTGGAGTTGCTTGAGGGCTTCATTCAGTTTCATCTTTACTATTTGGATTTATTTTTCATTCACTCTTTTTGCAAACTGACTTGGTCGCTATATGATTTTTCACTTTCTTAAATTTGTGTGCTTTATTCTTCTAGGTAGCGATCTCGATGGTCGATTTCTAGTGCAAGGTGCATACCTTCTTCATTGACAGATTACAATTCTCCATAGCCAATTTCCTTAATTCAGTGTTTACCCTAGCAAGCTACTCCTACTGTTGATGAATAAATTCTTGCATTTGATCTTTTTTACACATCAACATTTTGTAGGTGATGATTCTATGTGGTCAATGATTTATTCTCTTAGTAGATCTGATTCAAGTCCTTTTTGATTGAGTACACTTCAACTTTAGCTATGGACTATTTAAAAATGGCCATCACTACCTACTTCATAGCTTTCTGAAATCATTCTTGAAACTTTTCGATAGCTTCATGTCTTATCACTGTTGGGTTGATGATTGTTTATTTTGCAAGTTGGGCATGAAGTTCAACAACCTCTATGGCTAAGCATTGATATTGTTCTTGGATTGTTTCTAGTTGCCCCTCCAAAATAATACATCTACCCCTTGCATTTAGTAGCTCCAACTAGGTTACAGTGATGTTCTCTGGAAGATCAAAGATGTCCGAAGTTAGTTGCCTGATTCCTACTAGTCATTCCAATAATTTTCATGTTGAGTTGCATCTAACTTCCTAGTAACCGTGCCTATGGACATATGCACATCTTGGAGTGTAGATACACATCTAGTACAGATGTCGCAAGTGCATTTAGTGCTTCAGCTACACAGTCAGTTACCATTTTTGTCACTATCTTCTACCCTTGGTGTTGCATCATCAAGACAATTGCTTCTTCACCTTCCTCCAATGTCATCGAGAAAGTGGCAGCATTCCCAAATATTTTTGGGAATAGATGATGCATTGCTATTGGCACTGTCACCTCTTGAGCATTGGGATTTAACCTCAAAGGTAGGTACATTCTTTGGACAAAGAAAATGGGACCACCTCTCTCCATCTGGCTAACTATTTGGTCCACCTCATTAAGGTGATTCATCTCCAGCCGATACACAGATGGATCTACCCCACTCGTTCCTGCTTTCTGCTCTTGTTTGCTAAAGAGATATTCTTGGATTTTGCGTAGATGCTCAATGGTTACACGAGCCTTTGGTGTTGTTTTCTGAGTAGGTGGTCGTGGTAGTAGCTCCTCTTTTGAGGTTGTCACTAGCATTTTATCCTTCATGATTTCTACCCATGAGGCCACAAGAACATGCCTGAGAGTGTTGTTAGAGTAGTAAACAATGCCTACCCTTTTTGCAAAGTTTTTTGATGAGGCACAGAAAGGGTAGGGTCTTCCTTCCATGTTCATTTTCTTTGAAACATTTTTCAATCTCCAAGTATAGCAGTTATGGAAGGTTAATGAGAAACTTCCCACTTAAAGTGGTGCATGCTCCAACAGAGAAAGTAGTCACCTTGCTTTACCTCATCGTTGGATTCAGGTGATAGGTCACAATCTTGAAATAAATCCACTCCATTGGTGTGAGGACATCATAATCCATATGGTTGAGCCTGTAACAGTGCTGGGTTCACTCCCTTTTGGCCTCAGGATCACCTTTTTTAAACAATTCAGCCAGCTGTGTTCCTATGTTAGGCAACCCAAGTGCATGTGCAATGGATTTTTTCGAGTAGAACACTTGAATGTCCTTGATCTTGACAATAGACCCTAGCCTTTGGCTACTCTAGAAGAGATAGGTCTATCCCATGTACCATTTCCCACTAGACGTGATGATTGGCCACATGGGAGAGGTTTGTAATTGTGTCTTGACATCCTCTAGAGCTTTTTCCAAAAATGGCCCAAAGTTGATCTCTTGAAGAATTGATCTTTGAATGTCTCAAGACCAAATGATGTCTAGGCAAGCTTGAGTCAATGTGACCTCAAGCCTTGGCATAGGTCTAGGCACTTCTCCTCTTTGTGATTGTTTGGTTGACACTTCTTCCTCTAGAATCTGTTAGACAGATTTCAGTTTGGGCTCCTGCCAAAGAGGTCCCATTGCATGGGTCACCTTTAGTAGTTCTTAGTCTTGTTCTTGTTGGCCACTTCTAGCTCTGGGTCATTTCTCCCATAGTTGTGAGGGTTCTCCTTCCTGTGAACATTTTTGTTTGGGTACCATCTATAATCACAATAAGACCATGGATTAGTAATCATTGTGTAACCTTAAAATAATTGGGATACCTTAACTCTTGATGATAGTTACACTTGCCTAAGTTGTGATTATGGTTGATCTAATTAACCCAATTATCATTTATTTTATGTGTTATTATGAGTAATTCATCTCGGAGGTTGTTGGAAGGGTTAACTTGGGAAAAAGTTCATGTTTATATATGGTTAAGGCTATTAACCCTTTAGGGGAGTTAGGAAAATTTTCAAAAAATTTCATTGATTTTTCATTGGAAACCTTGAGGTTTGTGGGCCCCATAATAAAGATCTTACCTCTGGTAAGTGCAGGATTGAAAAATGGAGTGATTTGAAAAATGGTTGGGAAGTTATGAGCTTGGGAAGGTTTTGGGCTCTGAAAAATTGTAAAAATTTCTTATGTGTTATGAGAAATTTGCAAAAAATTCCAAAGTATCCAATGGTAAATATAGGATCTAAGCACTACATCGATGAGGCCTCATTGATGTAGTTGACAACCACCATTGACTTGGTCAAACTTTTAAAATACAAGAAATTTTTGGATGAAATTGGGGTCAAATGGAAACTCATAAGACCAAAAATAGTATGAAAACATGAGAAGAGGGTGTTGAAACTCATATATTTGAAAAAATGGAGAAAAATGGAGAAACATTTATTTAGTGGATGAATGAAATGAAAGATTAAGGAGTACTAAGTAGTTTATGCAATGGAAAATGTGAAAGGTAGGATTGTAGCGATGTCAAAGGTAAGGAACCTTAACTAATCAAGCCAAGAGCTATGCAAGTGGGTCTTCCCCATAGCAGGATCATGCCCTTTGTGCCCTTGCATAATCTCAATCAAAGGATCTGTGGGCCCCATAGTCAATTAATGGTCATCAAAAGTTAAAGACCAACCTAAAAGAATCCATTTAAGAATCCCAACACATTAGACCAAAACATGGAGCATAATAGAGAACACGATAGTGAGGTGAGTTATGGCAGCATGGATGGATGATAGAGAAGGTGGAATGGAGTTCCAAGTTGAGGTCATAAGAAGTTCCTTGTGGAATTTGTGGTTAAAATGACCTAGGAAGTTCCATCCTCAATCCAGACCAAAACCATCCACTTTCAGTGACTTCACATCACCACTCTAAGATCAATCCACCCACATGAGACACAAGAGTGCTTCCACAAAATTTCCACCACTCCAAAAAGAGAAGAAACGAGAAGTAGGAAGTAAGAGATAGGGCTTTAGTTAGAGGGGACCTTTATGCATAGGTGCATGCTATTTGGGTCCCATAACCAGTGCTTGTAGCTTGTTTATTTATCCAAGGGGTGTTCTTTGAATTTCCATTATTTTATTTATTTGTTTGTTTATTTATTTTTGAAATGGGAACCACACCATGCAACGACTTATTCATCTTCCTATTATTGGTTGGTGTGGAACACTAAGAAGTTTGCGAAAAACGCTCAAGCACTCAAGTAAGAAGAATAGGACAAAGAGTATTGAGTTTTCTTGAAGTCATACCCTTTACAAACCTTTGAATCCTTCCTAGTTCTAGAACTACCAAGGTCACCAATTGATTAAAAGCTTCTTTAATGAAAAGGGACCTCAAATTCCCAGAACAAGGACAACCATAAAGTTCATTGGATGGGTGGATGATGTGGACTCATTGCCTGTTCCATGAAAAATAATCCATGTCAAAGTCATCATACATCAGAATTCAAAAATAGAAACTAAACATCAATAGTCACACAATAAGCACAAACCATCATTAGTAAACAGCAATAGTAGCACTGTGTCCTATGAAAATAAAGCGGCTTGATTAGCAAAAATGAGAAAATATCATGTGTAAATAAAACAAAACAAAGTAAAATATATAAGAAAATGTAAAATAGTCAAGAACGTTTAAAGGTACTAAAGATGGTGTAAAATGAGAAAAATTCAAAAATAAAAAATTTGTAAAATCAAAAACATGAAAAAACAAAAAGGTAGAAAAACTAAGAGGCCATGGTAATGGTCAGCATGGATGGCCATCTCCCTCATGATTGAGTTGGAAGGAGGAGATCCAAAAAATAGAACAAGGTTGTCCATGTGTTGAGGCAGTGTTTGCATTGGCTTGTATTGGTTCTAGGAAAGGCTTCACTTGTTAGATGTTGACCAATGATTTTTATTTGGGCTATTAGGTTTGTAGATCAACATGGCCCCATAGGAAAAGATTTGATCAATTATATAAGGTCCTTCCCACAATGTTTGGAGTTTTGTATTTTGGGGTATATGTGTGGGGTTCAAGTAAAGAACCTTATCTCCTGGTTGAAGTTTTACTTTCTTGATTCTAAGGTCATGACATTGCTTGTTGAATGCCTTGTTCACCTCATTCAAAGATAGGGCTACTAACCAATTTTTATCTCACACGTTTAGATTGATCAATCTTTCCTTCTATGTTATACCTAGGTTAAGGTTTAGATCATAGGTCGTTGAGAGTGTACAGAGCTTGGATTGAATTGAGAGTGTTGGAAGTTTCTCGTACACTAACTCATAGGGAGAATAGTTAATAGGAAGTTTCCAAGTTGAATAATAAGCTTGGAGAGCATCATTAAGTTTTGTTATCTAGTCCTTCCTATATTTGCTAATGGTTTGTGTTAGTATTTTTGTAATCTCTCGGTTGGTTACCTTTGCTTGACCATTGGCTTGGGGTGGTAAGGTGTTGTTAATTTATGTTCTACCCCAAGCATTGCATTAATTCTCTAAATGTGGCATTGATGAAATGAGTTTCATTATTGGAAATTAGTGAACGTGGCATACCAAACCTATTCACAATATTTTGTTATGTAAATTTGGCAGTAGTGGATGATGTACAATC
>MNCI01011808.1:22046-35850 GCA_015680685.1 Gnetum montanum | reverse complement strand
TGTTGGTTTTTCCTAAAATCCAAGTCTTGTGGCATCTCTTGAGTGAGAAGATATGTGAGGATGCCATGATACCATATTTCTTTTTTAGGCGTTTGTTCACTTATTGCTGTAGTAAAGAGGATTTCATTTGGAAACTGATTAGAGAGTGGGCTCTCCTCCTCTTTTTGATCCCATCTTAAATGAGAGAGGTGGTCAGTGACCACATTCTTAGTCCCTTTTTGATCTACCATAGTGAGATCAAATTCCTACAAGATCACAAGCCACTGTATAACACAAAGACTTACTGTTGGCTTGTTCATGAGGAAGCGAATTGCACTATGGTTTGTATGCACAAATACTTTGTAACCAAGCACATAGTGCCTGAACTTTTCTAGCGCATATACCATTACCATTAATTCTTTCTTCGTGGTGGTATAATTAAACTATGCTCCCACAATGCTTCAATTCGTGAAATGGATATAATATGGATGTTTCTTATCATCCATTTGCATGAGCACTACTCCAAAGCATAGTTAGATGCGTTTATCATGATATGGAATGGTTTGGACCAATTTGGTGCTCATAGGATTGGTGTTTCTATAAGTTTCCCTTTTAATTATTGGAATGCGTGTTCACATTCCTTGGTTCAGATGAAAGATGCATCTTTCTTTATAAGCTATACTAACGGCTTTGCAATCTTAGAGAAATTCTCAATAAATCACCGGTAGTAACTAGTGTGTCCAAGGAATGATTGAATATCTTTAACGATCTCTAGTTGGCGTGTTATTCCTTGAATGACCCTTATCTTTTTTGGGTCTACCTCAATCCCTTTTTGTGAAATTAGGTGCCCTAGAAGAATGCCTTCTTGCACCATGAGATGGCTCTTTTTCTAGTTGAGCTATAGATTTGTCTCTACACATCTTTTCACCACTTGTTCAAGTTGGTCTAAAGCTTACTCAAAGGTAGCTCTGTAGGTGGAGAAGTCATCCATGAAGACTTCAACACCACTACCAATTTGGTATTAAAAGATACTAAGGACCAAGCATTGAAATGTTGAAGGGGCATTGCATAGGCCAAATGACATTTTACAATATGCAAAAGTCCCCTAGGGACTCATGAATGTTGTCTTGGCCTAATCTTCAAGTGAAATTTGGATTCTTAATTATAACCACTATAACCATACAAGAAACTATAATAACAATGCCTAGATATGGTGTCTAATACTTGATTCACAAATGGCAAAGGAAAGTGATCCTTAAACATTGACATATTTAACAGCCTAAAGTTGATGCAAACCCATCATTTACAATCCTTCTTTGGTACAATTACAAGTGGGTTAACGCACTCACTATCTATGATTGATTAGATGAACCCTGCCTTAAGGAGTTGTTCTATTTCCTCTTTGACAATTTACTTCAATTTGGGATTTAGCTGCCTCTACGGCTACCTTCTAGGCTTCATGGCCTAGTTAGTGTAGATGTGATGCTGGCATATCCTTGGATTAATTCCTATTAGCTCTAGATATAACCAAGAAAAGATTGTTGACCATTTGTTCATCACTTTCAACAATTTTTCTTTTTACTTAGGAGCAAGTTTGGCATTAATGATGATTGATTTACCATTCTTTAAAAATGCATACTCTATACTAGTCAGTAAATTTTTTAGCTCTAAGGGCTCCTGCTTAAAGTGATCAAGAATTTTCAATTCTTCCCAATAGGTATCATCATTTTCATTAGAGAGTTGGAAATGAAATTATTCAATTTTGTCCATGCCTTCAACATATGCACATGTTAGGCTCTCAATTGGCTCCATGGATATTGTGCTACTATTTGAATTAGCTATCGGCCACTAGGTGCCCTCCTGCTTTGTGGCTACTATGTATAGACACCTTTGAATATTAATTTCTTATGCACACTAATTGCATGCCTTAATGTATGTGCTCTTGATTGACCAAATTCTTTGCATGCAATTGCACCTATTAGCACTATACATGATGCATGGAATATGATTCTTTTCAATTTTTCCTAGCTCATTTTTCTTGGATATTTATAGAGATAAGTCCCTTATATCCATTCGTGCATTGACTGTGCTTAACCAAGTTCTTCGCATAATGATGGGGAAGTCACTTTTATAGCTATCCATCTTGATTACCAAAAAATTAGTAGGATAGGACCACCCACAAACTGTGATCACAATGTCCTCTACTAATCATAAAGGGATAGAAATCAACTAATCTACTAATTCTAGATGGATGCTACTCTTTTTAAGAGGTGGTAGGTTCCAAGCCTTGTACATATAATGAGAAACGAGGTTAACTCCAAAACCAAAATCAAGAAGAGTCTTGCATGGCTCTTGTCTAGCAATCTATAGATAGATGAGTGGAATTCCTAAATTAGATCTTTTTATAAGAAGATTGCTAGCCTTGATGCGGATCCTAGGTAGCACTTGGTTTGAAGGGCACTCAAAGGTATTTGATGTAAAGGATGAAGGTAACAGAGATGCATGATGATCAGCCAAAGTAGGTTGTGAGGGCTAGAGAGGACTTCTAGGCTGAAAGAAAGGTCATTTCCTTGATCGATTATCTAGACCACTTGGTTGAAAAACTAGTTGTGAGTGTACAATGCTTGTAGCATTTCATTATTGCAGCTATGAAGGAATCTCACCCTGCATAGATGGAGTAGGAGGTAATTGGGTTGAAGGTGGAGGTATAGGTGTAGAGGAATGTGGAGGATGATAAGGATACAAATATGGGTTTTTCCCTCTAGTAGAAGATGAATGTGTTTGATGATACTTTGGAGGGTAATAGTGATGCTAGAATGATGCATGGCTTGTAGAACTCCTAGGGGAGATGGGCTACTAAACAGAGTACTTGTATGGATCTAGTTGCCTATAAGGGTACTACTACCTTGATGGTGGCATTTTCCATGACTATGGCTGGTACCATTGTTGGTATTTTTCATAAGGTTGTGGAGGAGTTCCACTGGGGTAGTAAGCTTGTTGTTGCTAGTGGAACTATCTTGGATTGCCTTTAGGATAAAGAAATCATCTTGGAGCTTGCCTACATGTTAGGTGAGGATTCAGTGTGTATAATCTAAAATCTTATAAGTGTGACACCATAGGGAAACATCCCTTTGGATGTTCATATTGATAGATGTCACATTTAGTTTCATCATCAGAGTTAAACACCACAACTTCCTCTACTACAACAACTTTGCCCTTACCTCTTTGGTAGGCACATTCAACTTCTTTTCGCCTCCTATGATTATGATCACTATTTTGCTCTTTAAATTCTTCAACAATATTTAAAGCAGTTTGAAACTTTTCATCCAAAAGAGTTCCATAACTTGTTAACCTTGGCTAAAATATCAAAAATAAATTTTTTGATGGGCAAGGTCTTTTTGTTAATCACTTCATCAAGTGGTGACTCCTCCTTGTCACAAAATTGGACCTCTCATTTTCTAATGGAAGGATCCTTGTTATACTCTTCAGCACTTTTTCTTTTTCATAACTCATTTTCTTCTTTTGCTACTTGCTCAATTAGCCTTTGGATTTGATGAGCTCTCAGTTTAGGTAATCTTCCTTGGGCATACACCCCAAGGGTTCTTCTTGTTTCTACTCTGAGCCCATCTATGATGTGGTGAAGTTGTTCCCTCTGAGAGTAAACATGATTAGGGCATTGGTGTAGAAGTGAATAGTATTGGCCAATGGTGGCATCCAAGGGTTCATGTGCTCCTTGTTTCTAGCCTTGGATTTTTCTTCTCAAATTAGACACTCTAGAGTATGTCTAGTATTTGTCATTGAATAGTTTTAACATGGTACTCCATTTGTGGATAGATTCCAGTTCTAAGGACTGATACCAACTTTCAACTTTCTTAATTAGTTTCCTTGGGAAAAGTTTGAGTTTTTGCCACTCATTCTCTATGTTTTGTAAGGCACAGGCATATTGAAAAGCTTGTAGATGTGTCTATAGAACAGAATTGTATTCCCCCTCAAATCTTGGGATATTGTTCATGTCTAGGCACTTGATCTAACTATCCTTCATATGCCTAGTTGGGATTTTTACTACCTCTGCAATGTTGAGCATACTTCAAGTTGCCAATAGCAGTTCATCATCATCACTACATCAATGATCCCAATGATGGTTTTGGCCACCTCTTAGGTTTTGGTGGCCTTCATGATCATTGTTATCTCGGTGATCACCTTCATCATGGTTGTTTTGATGACAACTTCCATAAGAACTATTAGATGAAGAGGAATGTTCATAATCGGATGAAGAAGATGAAGAGGAAGGTGGACCACCATTGCCACCATGGTGTCCGCCACCATTCTTACACATTACAATCACCATCATTAGATCCCTTGTTATTGTGATGTTTACTCGAGTCCCTACCTTGGCTATCACTTTTTCCTAAACCCAACTTATGAATAGTTGATCGTAGGGTCAAGTTCACAACATCACCATCAGTAGTAGGGGGTGGAAAATCTTCATGTTGAGAAGCTTCCAAGGGAGGATCCTCATTGTCCTCTTGATCTAGTTGGAATAAGGGGTTAGCATAATGCTTCCCCTTTATAGCTTCATGGAGTTTCTCCTGACATTGATCTCAACTACGTTGTGTTTCAATAGGACAATAGTTTCAAGTGTCATATCCATCCACAATGTATTCTTTGTGAAGATCTGCTATGCCTAGCTTGTTAAGGGTTTTGAATAGCATCTTGAGCACAGATCTATTAGGGGACAAGACGATGCTACCCTCCATATCACACCATCGTGTCTATTCATCTTGATGTAGGATGGAGGTGTAATTTGGCACAAACTCATCTGGATGAGTATATACCACCTTGCATTCTTGTGGGGATGATTATATACCACCTTGCATTCTTGTGGGATTGATGGTTTGGTATCTCTATGCTTGCAAGAAGAAGAAGACATTTTGTAAAATAAAATGAAATTATTAGTGTGCTTTTATAATTCTATGTATAGTGGAAATGATATGGACCTTGAGGTTCATACAGTGGTATTAATGATATTCACTTAAACCTAAATAGCACATTTACCATAAACAAAGTCCCTAGGAATGACGCCAATGATGAGCAGTGGGGTATGCCTATGCCTAACCATACAAATCATAAAGCATTCATGCACAATCCAGTCGAATTCCATGGACTTTGTTGTTTCCAATGCACTAGTCCTTTAGGAAGTGAAGCTAGCTTTAAGGTCAATCGTTGTCTTCCCAATTACACTTGTGACGTTCATTGATATGGTTAAGTGTAACTGAGGCATCTAATTTTTATCATTGTACGTGTTATAATTTGGTGCTTGAAATGTAGATAAAAGGAATTTGATTAACTAATCTAAATTAATCAATTAACTAGCATTTAACTAATCCTAACATAGGCATCCGATCCCACTTTCCGTACACATCCTGAACCCATGTATTCACTGCTAGGCAACCAAGCGCTATGCTACTAAGCATACCAAGTGATGAAGCAGTTACTCTAATTATTAGAGCAATTATTCTAATTATTAGAGTGGTTATTCCAGGGTTACTCCTGGGTCTATAAATACAGTACCTAGGTGCACAATTGGGAGCATGTTTTTAGGAGTCAAGTAGCAAAACTGTTGCAGTTTGTATTTGAAAGTAAGAATATTTTCCAAGTGCTCGTAGTAGGAGGTCTAAGTGTGAATGGATCTTTATTCAAGAATTGATGTACCTGAGCACACCATTGTGTTGGTAATAAAGACAAGCTCTTTGATTCATCCTTATAGCACTTGAGATTTTTTTTCTTATGCATTTATATTTTATTTTATTTTATGCACTTTACATTCGTGTTATTAGCACAACAATTCATTTTGATCAATTAAGAAAATTGTTAAATTACACAAGCACGACTCCTTTGAGCATACGTGTGACACTTGGTAGCTCAGAAATGATTAGTGTTTCATAGCCCAGTAGTGTTTGCATGAAGTTCAAGATGTGTCTGGGAAGTGGGAATGGTTACTTGTGTTAGGCTAGATTAGACTTTAGTTTCCTTAACAATTAATCACTTTTATTTTTAATCACTCTTACTTTTATTCTTGTTCTAGGTGAGTAATTCGATAAAAACACAAAATAATTAAAAATCATATGCCTCAGTCACACTTAACCATACAATTGCATTCCACAAGTGGGACTGGGAAGACAACGAATGAACAACACACATACATCATTTAGCTCTAGTATACTTAGTAATTATAGTTTGCAGAATTTGATTGGATTGCATGTGAATGCTTGTGATTTGTATGGTTGGGCATAGGGGTACCTTGCTGCTCATCATTGGCACCGTTACTGGGGACTGTAGTTCTTCGTGTACTATCTAAGCCTAGTGAAATCTAGTACCCTCGTTGTATGAACCATAAGTGTTAAATCCCATGAAAACAAAAATTATCATTATTATCATTAAATTAAATTTTAACTGCACATTATTTATTAATGCAAAATGTCTTCTTCTCACAGGAGCCCATCTCTACCCAGGGAAGTTTAAGTACCTCAACAATACCAGGTGGTATATGCTCATCCTAATGAGTATGTACCAGACTTTACCTTCATCTTACATCAAAATGAATTGATGCGGTGGTGCGACATGGAAGGTAACATTGTGTTGCCACCTGACTGATCTGTTCCATCAATGCTCCAATTAATGCTAGCACGACATGGGCTTCAACATCTCCATGGAGAATATGAGATGTGAGATCCCGACTCAAGGGATTATCATCCCATTGAAGCATAAAGATTAAGGGATCATCAGCTAGAGCATCAGCATGAGCTTATGAAGGGCAAGGGGTTAAACATCTTTTCACCTCCACTTGGCCCAATTGATGAAGGTAATGACTTCTTTAGTGATTTTCCTCTCTTCGATTTTGTTCAAGGAGCCCTTAACCAGAATGTACAATCCATAGTTCACAATCCATGTTCTAGTCAAAACAAATCCAATGATAAAAATGGATCCAAAGAGGTAAGTTAGGAAAAGGAGGATAAAGGAGATCATGATCATGATTGTGGTCATGAGCATTAAAAGAAGGATGATAGGCATAAGCATGAAGAAAGTTCCCCTTCTTCTTCCCCTTCATCATCATCATCTTCTTCATCGAGTTCAGATTGTGACCGCAGATGAAATAACCATGATGGAGATGATCAATGGGAATAGAACAATAGAAGGGACCATCGAGACAGTCGTGACCAAAAACATGGGTAATCCAGAGAGGCCCATCATCAAGAAAGAAGGGCTAGTAGGGAGCATCGTAGGCACCACCCTTATGGCCTTGATGAACCTCTACTTACTACTTGGGGCATGTTGAATATTGTAGAGGTTGTAAGGATTCCAACAAGGCAAGTAATGGACAACATAATAAAGAGGCTTGATATGAACAATATCCATCGATTCGAGGGAGGATATGATGCTGATCCACAAAATCATCTCCAGGCTTTCCAAGATACATGTGCCTTGCAAAATATTGAAAATGAATGATAAAAGCTGAAATTATTTCCAAGGACACTCATAAAGGAAGCAGAAAGTTGGTATCAATCCTTGGAACCAGAATCAATTAGGCAGTGGAGTACGATGTTGGAATTATTTAATGATAAATATCAAACGTACTCTCAAGTATTCAATTTAAGAAAATAAATTCAAGGGTGGAAACAAGGAAATCATGAGCCCTTGGATGATGATATTGGCTGATACTACTCTTTGTTGTATAGGTGTCCCAGCCATGGATACTCTTAGCTTGATCAACTTCACCATATCGTAGACGGGTTGTGGTCTAAAACTAGGAAAACCTTTGGCATTTATGCCCAAGGAAGATTGACAGAGTTGAAAACCCATCAAATTCAAAGATTAATTAAGTAGGTAGCTAAAGAGAAGGGAGAGCTCAGAAAACGTGTGATGAGTGGCAAGGTACCCCTACGCCCAACCATACGAATCACAAGCGTTCACGTGTGTCCCAATCAAATTCTGAAGACTGTAAGCACTTATGTACATAGAATTCTAACCAGCAAAACCTCAATTAGAGTAGTCGTTGTCTTTCCAACCTCACTTGTGATATTTTAAAATGATGGTTGAGTGAGATTGAGGTAAATGATTTTTATAAGTTTTCTTTTTATCTTTAAAGTCTAATTTTTCTAGTGTAGGAAATGAAAGGCTATATAATTTTACGATTGCTCTACTCTCTCGCTTAACTATCCCTCACATAAATAGCTGATCCCATCCTCTATGCACATCCTGAGCATGTCCTAACCACTACTGGATTACCAGATGTTAGGCATCACTGGGTTGCCAAGTGTTAGATATATGTTCGAGATGATCGTGCTTATGGTTCTCATAAACTATGAAAATGACTGTAACTGTAAAGCGATAATAAAAAAATATTTAGAATTATTAAAATATTAAAATGTTTTAATGATTAAGTAGTTTAATCCAAATGTTGTAAGGAATGTTCAAAAAGTTCTTCTTTATTGTCGGTCATGCCAATGGGCTCAGGTACATTAGCGCTCGAATAAAAAGTTGTACACTCTTCAAACTCTTGCTATGGGCACTTGGGAAATAGTCTAACTTTCACAGAAACAAATTGCAAGTGCTTCACAACAACTATATCAAAAAGATGCCATAAATGCTGCAGCTGCACGCATATTTATAGCAAAAGACAAACTCTACGTTAACGAGGTCGCATTAACGCATGGATGGATGCATTGACGAGGTTACATCATCATGGCCATGTCAACGAGGCTTAGTTAATGCAACCTCATCAACACATTAACTAAACACTTCATCAATGTGAAAGTGCAAAAGAATACAATAGAGACCCTTCTATTCAGAAAAAGGGGGTTAGATTTTGTGAGATTGAGGATGAATTTTCCAGAGATGAGGTGGTGAATTAGAAAACCTTGCCATTCCAAAAATTTTAGTTAGAAATTACAGCTAAGGTTGATCAATTATGGGACTCCATGGATAATAAGTTTCAAGTTATTTTAAAAATTGTTGAAAATTCCAAGGAGCAAAGTGGTGATCGTGAGCGTTGGAGGCGTAAGGAGGCTAAACGTGCCATATCTAAAGGTAAAGATAAGATGGTTGTAGATAGTGATTCGGATGATGATGGTGGATGTGATGTTTGCTAATATGAACATCCTAAGGGATGTTGCCCAGTTGTATCACCCTTGCAAGAATCTAGGATGTATGCCTTGCATCCATGACTTGCACAAAGGTAAACACCAAAAAGATTGTCTTATCCACAAGGCAATCCTTGACAGTTCCACCAACCATAGCAATACTATCCAAGTGGAACTCCTTTGCAACCTTACAAAGTATATTAGTAGTAGCAGCAACCATAATCATGGGCATTTCCACCTCTAAGATAGCAATACCCTTACCGGCAACCAGATCCCTACAGTTTTTATGTTCAGCAACCTTCATCTCCAAGAGACTCCTCTGGTCATATTGTTGCTTACTAGTCTCATCACTACCCTCCTGAAACATATCAATCACCCTATCCAAGGAGGGATACCACCTACTACCCTCATGTACCTCCTATCCCTACACCTACTCCTCCACCTCTTGCTCAACTACCACCTATTTTATCCATGTAGGGTAAATTTCCTACACAACCACAACAAAGAAACACTATGAGGGTAGTTAACCTGCAATTGGTTAACCCATCCAACAGGTTAGAACCACAAACAAAGAAAAGATCCTTCTTCCAACCTCGTAGTCCATAAAAACCCTTGAATACATCAGTGGTTGGTAACCCTGCTCCTCCACCTTCCTCTATTTCTTCTTTATTTGAGTCACCTTCAAACCAAAATCCGTCTCAAATTCATACTATAATGCTTACACATGCTGTATTTGATTGGATTTGAGCTGGTAACTTGCCTAGAAAATTAGCTGATCCCAGGAGTCCCCTAGTTTACTTGCAAATTGTTGGGAATAAGCCTTTCAAAGCTCTTATTGACTTTGGTTCTAGTGTTAATCTAATCTTGCATGAAATGTACACAATGTGGAGCCTTCCCTCTTTGAAGAAGAGCAACATTTAGCTGGAACTAGTGGACCAGTTCATCATTGTTCCATTGGGACTAGTTGAAGACATTGTCACCACCATTTGTGGATGGTCATATCCCATCAATTTCTTAGTAATTAAAGTGGAGAACTACAAGGGGTACTTTCCAATTATTATGGAAAGGATGTGGCTAAGTACTATTGATGCTAAAATGGGCATTAGAGATCTTTCCTTGGAGATATCAAAAGAAAATGAATTTGAAAAGATTGAGAAGAAGAGAGTTCCATGTATTGCATAAAGTGATTCAGGGTGTCATTGTGTGTAAAAGTTATGGTCAGTAAAGCAAACATCTATCTCTGCATGTAAGCTGTGTGCACCAAAAGCTAATATCTAGAGATATATGTACATAGTAGCCACAAAACAAGAAGGCACCCACTGGTTGACAGTTGATACTAGTAGCAATACATTATGCATGGAACTGATTGAGGGCCTAATGTACAAGTACATTGCAAGTATGGATGAACTTAGGCAAGTTCACCACCAGCTCTCCAAAGGAGTAAATGATGATGTCGATTGGGGTGAGCTAGAAATTCCTAACAATTTTAAATAAGAGCCCCTTGAATTGAAGATGCTATCGGCTGGAGTGGTTGACTATTGTACCAAGTGGGTAGAAGTAGCAACCGTCATCAACTGTACATCCACCACTACTACCTGGTTTGTACAATAAAACATCATGAATAGGTTTGGTGTACCTCATGCGTTAATTTCTAATAATGGAACTCATTTTATAGGTGTCACTTTCTGAAAGCTAATGTAACACTTGGGGGTTTAACATAAACTCACAATACCATATCACCCCTAAGCCAATGGCCAAGTTGAAGTTACTAATCAGGAGATTACAAAAATCTTAACGTGTACCATTAATAAATACCGAAGGGATTGGAGCACTAAATTAAATGATGCCCTTTGGGCCTATCGCTCCACATGGAAACTCCCCATAGGTTATTCTCCCTATGAGCTTGTGTACGAAAAACTACCAACTTTGCCCATCCAATCCGAGCTCCGTACGCTCTCCACAGCCTATGACCTTGACCTAGATCTAAGCCTAGCATAGAAAGAACGATTAATGAGTCTCAACTTGCTAGATGAAAATCAGTTAATGGCCCTATCATCCAATGAGATGCATAAGGCATTCAACAAGAAACACCATGACCTCAGAATAAGAAAAGTAAAGTTTCAACCAGGAGACAAGGTTCTTTATTGGAATCCTACACATGTACCCCAACGAACCAAATTCCAAACATTGTGGGAAGGACCTTACATCATAGATGAAAATTTTCCATTTGGGGCCATGATCATCTATAAACCTAACAACCCAAATAAGAAGCAATTAGTCAACATCCAACAAGTAAAATTTTTCCATGAGCCCAAGCCAACCAACACAACAAACACCTCATCAGATGGACAACTATGCTCATTTTTTTGGATCTTTCCCTTCCAACTTAGTCATGGAGGAGATGGCCACCCATACTAATACTTTATGCAACTTCTTAGTTTTTGATTTTTTTTATTTTACACATTTTTGGTTTTACAGCTTTTTATTTTCATCTTCTTTGTTTTACATATTTGTATTTCTAAGGTTATTGGTCTTGTCTTAGTTTTTGTTTTACACCATCATTAATATATTTCAATATCTATTGTCTACTCTTTTACTTTCTTTTATGGTTATATTTGCTTATGTTTGGTGTGTTTCTTTACTTTTTCTACTAATAAGGTGGCAAGTACAATGGTAATGCATTACTCGATGGTGGTATGTTTCATTTGTAATTTGATTGCTGATGTATGGTTTCTGACTTTGATGGTCGTTACTGATGACTAGGACATGGTTTCTTTTCATGTCACAGGCAGTGAGTCCACATCATCCATCCATTCACTTACTCTATGGTTTTCCTTGTTTTGGAAGCATGCAGTCTCTTTTTCATTAATGTAACTTTAATAAATTGGTGACTTGTGTAGTTTCCAGAATTGGGAAGGAATCAAAGGTTTGGATAGGGTGTGGCTTCAAAGGGATGTGGTGTTCTTTTCGCTTTTTTATTTTTTTGTGTGCAGGAGTGTTCTTGTAAGCTTTTCATCGTTCCACGTCAATTCACAATAGGAAGTCAAAGAAGTCCTTGCATGGTGTTGTCCTCATTACAAAAAACAAAAAAAAAGGATGAGAATTCAAAGCACATCCCTTGGAAAAAATAAATGCAAAAATTGCATGGGTCTTTGCATAGTGTGGTTCCCATTTAAAAATAGAAAAACATAGGAATTCAAAGTATACCCCTTAGACCAAATAAAAGGGCTACAAGAACTGGTTGTAAGACTTGTCTTGTCTTCTCTAACTAAGGCCCTTTCTCACTTCTTATCTTCTCTCTTTTGAAATAGTGGTTATTTTGTAGAAGCATTCTTATATTTTAGGGAATGGACTTACCTTAGAATGTTGATGTGAAGTCACTAAAAGTGGTTGGTTTTGATCTGTACTAAGGAAGGATCTTACCAAATCAATTAATCACAAACTTCACAAGAGGCTGTATGTGACCATAATTAGGAACTCCATTCCACTTTCTCTACCATCCATCTATGCTTTCCATATCTCACCTCACTATTGATTTCATGTTTTCATTCGATGTTCTAGTTTGATGTGTCAGGTTTCTCAATCAGTTACTTTCAAGTTTTTGCACTTAACTTTCCGTAATCATTAATCATCCATGGAGTTCACAGACTCCTTGGTTTGAAGTTATGCAAGGGCATAAAAGGCCAATGCCTACTTTGGGGAGGACCCACTTGCATATCTTTTAGTTTGGTTAAGTTAGGTTCTTTACCCTTAAACATTGTTACAATCAAATTCTTTTTATTTACCCTATCCATGTCATTGAAATTGTACGCATCTTCACAACTATTTGTAATGAATTCCTTTTTATTGTTATGAATATCCTCTTTCCACTACTCCTTGTGTCAAGCTTTTTTTGAATTGTATGGATTGCTTCTCTTATTTAATCCATTCGTCAGTATTTCCACTAACAATATCAAGTAATCAATCTATCACAATCACAACTTGGCTAGATAAAATCATTGACGAGACAAGGTATTCAACCATTATTTATGTACTATATATATACTAATCCTTGGTTTTGTTGTGATATGCAGTAGGAAGCGTGGATTGGAAGTAGGACTGTTGTCACTAAGGAGGATGTAACCATATCACTCGCAGGAGATTGTTCATGACTGTTGGATCTCTTCTACCTCTCCCTCATTCTTCTATTGCCAAGAGGGGTTGGATGTCCTTTGGATCCATTGGTGTTCTTTCCTAATTTTCATGAACACCAATTTTGTACATAATTGTAATATTATATGCTCAGGCACTTTTGTCTATTTTCTCTGTGTCACTCTGCATGTCAATCAAATAAGTCCACACCCCCTAATATATTTTGTAAAGAACTTGTTCCTCTTCTTATGTACTTGAGGACGAGTTTTCATTCAGTCGTGGAGGTATGATGAAGCGGTTACTGTAATTATTAAAGTGGTTACTCTAATTACTAGAGTGGTTATTCTAATTATTAGAGCATTTATAACTGGGTTACTCCTGAGTCTATAAATACAACGCCTAGGCACACAATTAGGAGCATGGTTTTAGGAGTCAAGTAGCAAAACTATTGCAGTCTGTCTATTTGAAAGTTGGAATATTTTCCAAGTGCTCGCAGCAAGAGGTCTAAGTGTGAACGGATCTTTATTCAAGCATTGATGTACCTAAGCACACTG
>MNCI01011808.1:1252-14953 GCA_015680685.1 Gnetum montanum | reverse complement strand
GGCCGACCACGAAACCCAGCTCCAGGAGCAGGCGCAGCAGCTGAACAGGCAGCATACGCTTGCGATGGAGACCCTGCGTGCCCAGCTCACAGATGAGCTCCGAGACCGGATCAGGGAGAAGCTGCGGCAGGAGGAGGCGGACCGGCAGGCCCGGGAGGCGGCAGCCCGGGCGGAGCAGGAGCGTCTGCAGATCCTGGAATACGCTACTGGGTTACCAAGCAGTCACAATGCTCGTAGTCAAGTCGTACTCACGCGTTGCAATGAGCAGTCGATTCCTTGATTAGCCGTACACATCCGTAGATGCTCGTAATCAAGTCGTACTCGTACGCACTAGGAAAGCAATAAATAACAATAAAATAAAATCATGTACTGCAAGGTTTATCCAATCAAGTTCGTCTTTATTTCCGTACACAACTTGTGTTCAGGTTACAAAGTTGGTCGAATAAAGAGGCATTCACTCTAGGACTTCTACTGCGGGCACGTGGGAAATTAATCTAACTCTGGAGTGTTTAAACTGCCAGAGCTTCGCTACTTCTAGCCAGGATTGGGAAATGAAGGGAGTGCCGCCTCTTATTTATAGATATGGCGGCGGACCGCGATATCGCAGGGGAAGACGCGATATCGCGTATGCGATATCGTAGGGGATGCGATATCGCGTACGCGATATCGCAGCACTATGCATGTCGCGTCTCATCACACACCATTGTGTTGGTGATAAAGATGAGCTCTTTGATTTATCCTTGCAGCACTTGAGATTTGTTTTCTTATGCATTTATATTTCATTTTATTTTATGCTATGCACTTTACATTTGTATTATTAGCACAACAATTCATTTTGATCAATTAAGCAAATTGTTAAATTACAAAGCATGACCCCTTCAAGCATACATGTGACACTTGGTAGCTCAAAAATGATTAGCGTTTGATAGCCCAACAGTGTTTTCACAAAGTTTAGGATGTGTTCGGGAAGTGGAAACGGTTACTTGTTGATGCCCCACGATATCACGTACACGATATCGCGGCCTCCCTCAATTTCTATAAATAAGAGGCGACTTTCCTTGTTTTGGTAGTTAGACTTAGACCTTTAGCTAAACTCTTGTAGTTTTACCATTCTAGAGTTAGAATAATTTCCATGTGGCTGCAGTAGGAGTCTTAAAGTGAAGGGATCTTTATTCGAGCAAATTGTACCTGAGCACACATTTGTGTACGGCAATAAAGATGAACTCTATGATAAACCTTGCAGCATACGGACTAAGCTAAATAGTAATTAATTATTGTTGAATGTTTAAATGCTTTCTTAGTTAATTCATCTCTCTCTCAACCTTTGACTCTCCTAGTTAAGTACACTCAGTACGACTGCTTCGAGCATGTGTGTAGCGCTTGGTAACCTAGTTACGATTAGCGTTTGGTAGTCCCAACAGCGTTGCACTAGTTCAGGATGTGTGCAGCAAGTGGGAACAGATAATGGTGTTAGGAACAATTAGAACTTAGTTAGTAAATAGTTAATATAAGTTAGTCACTTAGTTCTCTTCACCTTTCCCTATTAGCGTAAAGACATTAAAAAGATAAAAGCTATAAAAATCACATACCTCAAGCTTACTTAACCATATAACCGTAACAATACAAGTAAGTTTGGAAAGACAACGATTGATTAACCTTAAGTGTTCTATTAAGGCGCGTAAGCACTTAGTCCTTAGAGTTCGACCGGATCACGCATGAAACGCTCGTATTCGTATGATTGAGTGTAGGGGTACCTCGCCACTCATCATTGGCACCGTTGTTGAGGACTTAGTTGTTTGTGCACTACATAGAACATAGGAAATCATTCATATCATTGGGATGCTAGAATGAACCCTTAGGGTTAATCAAGAAAAGATAAGACAACGGTAAATCGCACACCGAACAAAACAAAGATGTCTTCTTCTTCACATAAGAGCACTTCGCTGCCTAGGACCAACACAAGAGACAATTGGTAGCATAACACACGTAAACAAGATCTACCAGTTCCTTAACAATTTCGTGTGGTATATACTCATCACGATGAGTATGTACCCGAATTTACCTTTATTCTCCATCAAGATGAACAACTACGTTGGAGAGACTTGAAAGGTAACATAGTATCACCTCTAGATAGATCAGTCCCCAACGTGCTTCTTCGTGCTCTCTCACGAATAGGCATGTTATTTTTATACATAGAATATGTTGCATGTGATCATGACATAAGGGACTACCATCCCACAAAAGTGCAATGTTAAAGGAACTTGCAACAGGAGAGATATCATACATCCTTGAACCATAACGCTCCGCATGTCTTGAGCGAAATTGAGGGTGGTGAACCTACTTCAACAGAATCCCCACCAAAGGATGTTCCCCCTCCTAACGATGGTCAAGAGGTGGTGTATCAGAACCTCCACTCCATAGTTTACAACTCTAGTTCTGATCCCCATGAACACAAAGTGTTCAATGAGGGAACACAAATACACGATAAGGGCAGATGTTCTGATCGTGATCACGATCGTGGCCGGGACCATAGAAGAGAAGGTAGAAAATACCATCATGGCGATGGTTCTCCTTCTTCTTCACATTCATCATCACATTCACCCTCTCCTTCAGTATCCAGCCGCAGTTATAAGAAACCCAACCGTGAGGATAAAGGTAAACAAAGTGAAAAAAATCAACGAAACAATCAAGAACAAGGATGAGGGCACTCTAAGGAATCAAGGCATGGAAGAAGGGAGAGTAGGGAACCGCATAGACATCACAAATGCTATGAACAAGATGACCATGAAGAACCCCTACTCGCAACTAGAAGCATGCTAGACATAACAGAGGCCATAAGAGTTCCCACAAGGCACCAAAAAGGTAGTAGGATTAAGAGGTTAGACATGAATAACATCCCACAATTTGAGGGGGGATACAACGTTGATCCTCAAAATCACCTACAAGCATTCCACGATGCATGTGCCTTGCAGAACATAGAAAACGAATGGCAAAAACTGAAGTTGTTCCCAAGGACATTAGTGAAAGAAGTGAAAAGCTAGTATTGGTCCTTAGAACCAGAATCCATTTGGAGGTGGAGTACAATGCTAGAACTATTTAATGATAAGTACCAAACGTACTTTCGAGTGTCTAACCTATGAAAGAAAATACAAGGATGGAAGCAAGAAAATCATGAACCCTTGGATGCTGCCATGGGCTGTTATTATGCACTATTACATTGTTGCTCGGGCCATGGTTATTCACAGCAGGATCAACTACGCCATCTCGTAGATGGACTTAGGCATGAAACAAGGAGAACCCTTGGAAAGTATGCCCAAGGGAGATTATCAGAGCTTAGGTCTCATTAGGTTCATAGATTGCTAGAGCAAGTAGCCAAGGAAGAAGGGTAGCTACGGAAGAGAGAAAGTGTGGAAGAGTACAACCGAGATCCTTCCCTTCGCAAAAGGGAAGTGAGATTCTGTGAGGAGGAGGAAGAGTCATCACTCGAAGAGATGGTGAATAGGAAAACCTTGCCACTCCAAAAATTAACAACAGAGGTATCGACAAAGGTAGATCAAATGTGCGACTCCCTAGATAGTAGGTTTGAAACTGTTCTTAAAATCGTAGAGGAGTCTAGGGAGCAAGGTAGTGACTATGACAAAAAGAAACAGAGAGAAGTGGCTAATGCACATAACAAAGGTAAGGGTAAAATGGCCATCACCGAAAAGGTTGTGGATTCAGATATGGAAAATGATGGTGGATGTGAGATATGCCAATACGACCATCCTAAGGGATGTTGCCTAGTGATCTCACATCTACAATAGTTTAGGGTGTATGCACTCAATCCATGACTTAAGAAACAGCAAGCACCCTGATGGTTACCTTATCCCCAAGGTAACCCAAGGTAGTTCCACCAACCTTCAACGTATTATCCAAGTGGAATTCCACCACAACCTATTGAGCAACACCAATAGTGGCAATACCCATAGTCATGGGGGATGCCACCACCAAGGCAACAATACCCCTACCGGCAATGGGATCCATATTGCTACTACATGCAACAACCAATCTCTCCACATGACTCTGTTGGTCACATGACACCACAACATCACTACCAAGATCAGGAGTATTATAGGAGATAACCCACAAACATACCATCCTCCAAATCCATCTACAACTCTCACACCAATAGCTCCATTACCACCTGCTCTAGCAATGCAAGGGGAACTCCTTACTCAACCACAATAACGCAATGTCACGAGGGCTGTGAATCCTCAACCCGTAGTTGGTTTTGACAACCTTATGAAGAAAAGACCTTTCTTCAGAACCAATAGTCCAACCAAGCCCTCACAACCACAGGCAGTTGAACAGCTGAACACCTCCCTATCAAATAAGGCTTCAAGATCCCCTTCAAACTGAACACTAAGTTCAACACATACGGTTATGTTAACACATGTTATTATTGACTGGATTAAGGTGGGCCACCTTTCCAAAAAATTCTCTGATCCTAAAAGCCCCCTAATTTATCTCCAAGTCGCTGGGAATGAACCATGTAAAGCTCTTTTGGACTTAGGTTCTGGAGTTAACTTAATATCACAAGAGATGTACAAAGCTTGAAACCTACCTCCATTAAGGAAGAGTAATATTCACCTAGATCTGGCCAACCAGTCCATCACTATCCCTTTGGGACTGGTGGAGGACATCGTTACCACTGTGTGTGGGTGGTCATATCCAGCTGATTTCCTAGTGATACAAGTGAACAACGGTAGAGGGGACTTCCCAATAATAATGAGAAGAGCATGGCTAAGTACTATAGATGCACGCCTAGGGATCCGTGATCTTTCTCTGGAAATATCTAAGAAGAACACTTTTGGAAAGATTGAGAAGAAGAAAGTTCCATGCATTACATATAGTGACACAAGGTGCAATTGCGTGCAGAGATCATGGGTCATGCAAAGTTTAGCATTGCCTACATGCAATCTGTGTGCACAAGACATTAATATACAAAAGTGCTTGTATGCAGTAGCCACACAATAAGAAGACACCCAGTGGCTGATGGCTGATCAAGAGAGAAACTCACTAACGTGCATGGAACTAATAGAGGGAATAACTAGTGCTTATATTGAAAGCATAGATACACTAGAGCAAGTCCGTTGCCAGCTTCCAAGCCTTAACCTTGAAAACATCAATTGAGGGAAGTTAGAAATTCTTAAAAAATTTAAACAAGAGCCCATAGATTTGAAACCATTGTCCACCAGTTTGGAATATATGATCCTCGAAAATGGAAAATCAGTGATCATCAATGCAAGATTTGTTCCCAAACAAAAAGAAAGACTGCTAAAAGTGATAAACAAGTGATCAAAAGCCTTTGCCTAGTCATACCTTGAATTAACTGGAATAGATCCTAGGATATGCCATTATAGGATTTACACCAACCCCTCCATGAAACCTCATAAATAACCGTAGAGGTGATTGAACCCAAAATTAAAGCAAATAGTAAAGGAAGAAATAGAATAGCTTCTTAAGGCTAGGTTCATATATCCCATTGTTGATAACAAATGGGTTAGCCCTCTGGTGATCGTACCTAAGAAGGGAAGCAAATGAAGGATCTGTATAGATTTTAGGCTGCTAAACATGGAAACATTTAACTATCACTTTCCATTTCCATTCGTTGACCAAGTCTTAGACACTATAGTAGGGCATTGCTATTTTAGTTTTCAAGATGGCTATAGTGGATACAACCAAATATGGATAGCCCCAGAAGATCAAGCCAAGACAACGTTCACCAGTCCTTGGGGAACGTTTGCATACAAACAAATGTTGTTTGGCTTGTGCAATGCCCCTTCCACGTTTCAACGCTTAGTTCTAAGCATATTCCAACAGTAGATAGGAAACGGAGTGGAAGTCTTTATGGACGACTTCTCCACTTATGGAACAAGTTTTAACCAAGCCTTGGACCGATTAGAGAAAGTGCTGAAAAGATGCGTAGAAACCAACTTAAGGCTCAACTAGCAGAAAAGCCATTTAATGGTCCAAGAAGGCATAGTACTTGGGCATGAGGTTTTACATTCAGGAATAGAGGTAGACCCAGATAAAGTTAGGGTCATCCAAGGAATCACCCGTCAACTGAATATGTCAAAGTCATTTGGTCATTTCTTGGACACACTGGCTATTATAGGAGATTCATTGAGAACTTCTCTAAGATTTTCAAACCGTTGGTAGAGCTAACAAAGAAGGACGCACCATTCGAATGGACTAGGGAATGTGAATGAGCATTCTAGGCTTTGAAACAAAAGCTTGTAGAAACTCCCATTCTACAAGCTCTTGACTGGTCTAGACTGTTCCATATAATGATTGACACATCCAATTATGCCATAGGAGCCGTACTTACACAGTTAGATGACCAAAAACGTCCTTACTACATCCACTGTGCAAGTAGGAGTATCGTCAGTGCACAACTTAACTACACAACTACAAAAAAAAATTTAATGACTATAGTGTTTTTACTGGATAAGTTTAGACAGCATGTGTTAGGTTACAAAGTGTTCATCCATACAGATCATAGTGCAATTTGGTTCATCATGAACAAGCCAATGGTTAGCCCTCATATTATACGATGGCTAGTAATCCTACAGGAGTTTGATCTAATAATAATTGATCAAAAGGGCACCGAGAACGTAGTTGCAAATCACTTATCTCAGTTGCGCTGGGATAGCAAAGAAGATGAATATGTAATGTCTAATCATTTTCTTGATGAGGTCCTCTTTGCCGGTGTAGTGAACAACCAACCCACGGAAACAAACTGGTATAGTAGCATTCTCACCTATCTCCTTATCCAACAAACACCATAGGAGATGGACTTTAGGAAGAAACAACAGTTTCTTCACAAAGCCAAGTACTTCATGGAGATCAACAGACAACTTTACAAAGTGTGTCTTGATGGCTTGGTTCGATGGTGCATGCCTGAGGTGGATCAACTAAGAGTTCTCCAAGACGCTCATGAGGGCCCTTGTGGGGGTCACTATGCGGGGAGACGAATGGCTATTAAGATCTTGCTTGCAAGGTATTACTGGCCAATATTATTTCAGGATGCCCATCAATTTGTCCAATCTTATGAGCGCTGCCAATGTGATGGGGGAATGACTACTAGAATGGAGGGTCCGCAACAATGGATTCAACCTTTAGAACCCTTCGACATTTGGGGAATAGACTTTATGGGGCCCATTACAACAATGTCCAATGGAACAGCTTACATCATTATTGCCGTAGACTATCTAACAAAATGGGCTGAAGTAGTTGCTGTTACAAACTGCACATCATCTACAGCTGCACGATTTGTGCAATAACAAATTGTAAATAGGTTTGGTGTGCCACATGCACTTATCTCGGATAATGGAACACACTTGATAAGTGCAACTTTTTAGAAGTTAATGTAACGCTTAGGGGTTGAACATAGATTGACTACACCTTATCACCCCCAAGCTAATGGACATGCTGAGGTCACTAACAAGGAGATCACTAAAATATTGACAAGGACAATTAGCAAGTATAGGTGAGATTGGAGCACTAAACTGAATGATGCTCTTTGGACATACCGCTCCACTTGGAAACTCTCTATAGGCTACTCTCCCTATGAGTTAGTGTATGGAAAACTTCCAAAGCTTCTAATTCAAACTGAGTTCTGTACACTATCCATGGCTTGTAACCTCCACCTCGACCTTGATCTAGCACAAAAACAAAGGTTGGAAACTTTAAACGTGCTAGACGAAAACTGATTAGCTACCCTGTCATCAAATGAGTTGCACAAGGCATATAACAAGCAATGTCATGACTTGAAAATTTGAAAGGTTAAGTATCAACTAGGAGATAAGGTTCTCTACTAGAACCCCACACATGTGCCATAATGCACAAAATTTCAAACACTGTGGGAAGGACCTTACATTATTCATCCAACCTTTCCTTCAGGGGCCATGACCATATACAAACCTGAGAGCCCTAATAAGAGATTACTAGTCAATGTGCAATAGACCAACCCTTCCATGAACTTAGAACAGCCAGTGCCCATAATACCTTTGAGAAGGAATGACCCTACTCATTATTTCGGATCTCCTCCTTCCAATTCAGTCATGGGGGAGACGGCCACCTCTGCTGATCATTTGAGACCCTCAATTCCTTTTTAATTTTTTGTTTTACAACTTTCTTTAACTTTTCATGTTTTTTGTTTTGCAACATCATTTATACTCTTTTATTTCTTTGTGTGTTTGTTTGTTTATTTTGTTAGGTTCATCACCTAATAAGTGCTCCTGATGGTGGTATGAACTATATTCCATTGATTGCTAATGTTTGGTTTTTACCTTTGAGTTATAATGTTGATACTAAGGTATGGTTCTTTTGATATAACAGGCAATGAGTCCACATTATCCATGCGAAATTTCTATGGTCTCTCTTGGCTTGGAACTGTACAGTCCCCTTCTTAATAATAGAACTATCAACGAATCAGTGACTGGGTAGTTCTCAAACTGAGGAAGGACTCAAGGATTGAAAAGGGTGTGACTTCAAAGGGATTTGATGCATTTGTGCTGGCCATTCTCTTGGGTGCTTGGATGTTTTCTTCTTGAGTTTTCCTCACCATTCCAATGCTACTTCATTGTTGGGAAGCTAAGCTAATAAAAATAATAAGTCTTTGCATGGTGTGGTTCTCACGCAAAATAAAAAAAAACATAGTGAGGATTCAAAGCATAGCCCTTAGACAAAATAATCATCTGGGCTACAAGCGCTAGTTATGGAACTAAACAAACATGTTTCCTCTAACTAAGGCCCTCTCTCGCTTCCTACTTTTTCCTTTCTCGTTTCCTCAGAATGGTGATGACTCTTTGGCGAAAGCATTCTTGCTACTTCAAGTGGATGGATTGGCCAAGTGTATTAATGTAAAGTCACTAGATGTGGATTTTTTGAGGCTGGATTTGGAATGAGATCTACTAAGTCACATTAACCATAAATCCACAAGGGGCTGTACACCACCTTGTTCTTGGGACTCCATTCCATTTTTTCTCCTCATCATTCTTTCTTCATTTTCCACCTCATTATCGGCTGTATCAATAGTCTATATTTTGGTGGATGCATTATTTTCCTTTTGGTAAAATCTTGTGGTTAAGACTTTAACTCTTGCTTCCAAATGACATTTCCAGAGCCTACGGACTCTTTGAATGTGGGATTTTCAGGGCATTAAGGGCATGAGCCTGCTTTGGGGAGGACCCACTAGCATTCCTACTTGGTGCATCAGTTAACTTCTTTCCCTTAAACATTTCCGCAATTAACATTTATTTTGTTTGTTTCCACCTCTCACATCCATTTTATCGGTGTTGTCATTGTTTCTTTTTCTCCATCTTTCTTATTCCTTATATTTTTTCATTCTATCGCTACCGGAGGATTGCTCTTAGTCATGGGGGCCCTGGTCCAACTTTTTTCAATTTTCTCCTAACCCCTACACCTTACACCTTCAATAGTCACTAGTGTTATATCTCCAGAATCCGTATTAGCCATATCACAACTCAGCCAATAGACCGTACACCGAGGCAAGGTATCGATTGCATTGTGATTTATTTATCCTTGCTAATATGAGACTGTGTTGTGTGTGTAGATGGAAATCATACAAAAATGGACTAGAGCTGGAGGAAACACTTAGGATGGACTGGTGCTGGAACAGTCATGCAAGGAACAAGATTGATGGCGTGGTTATGGATGGACAACGGAAGACGCAATTCCAGCATCGGCAACAACACATCTTCTTCTCTCCTCTCTCTTCTCTCTCAGCTGCCAAATTTGGCTGGATGTCAAATGTGTATAGTGTTCACTCTTATACTAATATTGCCATGTATTGTAATGATGATTCGTTCACGTGTCACCCCATTCACCATTAGTGTCATTCAAGTCAATAATCCCATACCTTCCCAATATTTTGTAAGGAACTCAAGGACGAGTTTTCATTCAATCATGGGGGTATGATGAGCTGCGATATCGCATACGCAATATCGCGACCTACCTCAATTTCTATAAATAAGAGGCGGCTTTCCTTGTTCTGGTAGTTAGACTTAGACCCTTAGCTAAACTCTTACAGTTTTACCACTCCAGAGTTAGAATAATTTCCATGTGCCTGTAGTAGTAGTCTTAAAGTGAAGGGATCTTTATTCGAGCAAATTGTACCTGAGCACACATTTGTGTACGGCAATAATGATGAACTTTATGATAAACCTTGTAGCATATGGACTAAGCTACATAGTAATTAATTATTGTTGAATGTTTAAATGCTTTCTTAGTTAATTAATCTCTCTCTCAACCCTGGACTCTCCTAGTTAAGTACACTTAGTACGACCACTTTGAGCATGTGTGTAGAGCTTGGTAACCCGGTAATGATTAGCGTTTGGTAATCCCAGCAGCGTTGCACTGGTTTAGGATGTATGCGACAAGTGGGAACAGATACTGGTGTTAGGAACAATTAGAACTTAGTTAGTAAATAGTTAATATAAGTTAGTCACTTCGTTTTCTTCACCTTTCCCTATTAGCGTAAAGAAATTAAAAAGATAAAAGCTATAAAAATCACATACCTCAAGCTTACTTAACCATACAACTGTGACAATACAAGTAAGTTTGGGAAGACAACGATTGATTAACCTTAAGTGTTCCATTAAGGCGCGTAAGCACTTAGTCCTTGGAGTTCAATCGGATTGCCCATGAAACGTTCGTATCTGTATGGTTGAGTGTAGGGGTACCTCACCACTCATCACTTGTGTTAGGCTAGATTATACTGTAGTTTCCTTAGCAATTAATCACTTTTATTTTTAATCACTCTTACTTTTATTATTGTTCTAGATGAGTAATTCCATAAAAACACAAAATAATAAAAAATCATATGCCTCAATCACACTTAACCATACAATTGCATTCCACAAGTGGGACTAGTGAAACACCACTAATTTCAGCTTAATACTTTGAATGGAAATTTGTATGCCTTAATGGTGCATTAACAATGACTATTATTCATGTGCACATGCTTTTGGATTCGGGGAAATGCACAAGAAAATATAGTTACAAATAACAGGATTGTTTACTCCAGATTTCTCTGCAATTCAAGGATGGAAGCCCAATTGCAGAGGGCAGTAACCGGCATCACAAAAAGCCATATTGCCATGCGAATTCCTGTTCTCAGCGTCAAGAGCTCAACGACAAGATAAAGCTTAGAAAACCGGGGGTTGTTGAATCAAAAACAACAACAAACAGTAGCAGAGTCAAACGAGAACACTACCAGTTCAAGAATCACAACAATTATTCAAAGTGACGCAATTGATCTGATTTGTTTACATGTTATATGTAACACGCGTTTGGCCCATTCCTGGTGAAGGTAAAATTGGGAGCCACGGCAAAAGAATTATAATGCAAAGGCCAAGGCAAAGAAAGGCAAAACAAAAACAACGCAGACGCAGCGGCATCATCGTCATCGGCAACAAAAAAAATTGGAATTTGTAGCTATAGTGAATTGAATCTGGAACGTCGATAAAACATCCATCCATCAATCGAATCCGCTTTCCTATGTGTTCGTCTCGCGCAGCTCACGCGCCTCCTGCACAGAACGCTGCTCACCTTGCCACCGCTATTTTCTCCATGTGCTGCCGTGCCTACCACCACTGTTTTCTCTCTGCCACCGTTTCCACTCCCACCGTCGACTACCTTACCGCCACTTAGCGCCGTCCGTCGATTTCCGTGCTGCTGTGCACGTGGTTGCCGTGTCACTGTTCCTCTGTGCTCCAGCTGATTCCTCCGCCTTCTGCCATGCTGCCACTCCTACGCTTTCTGCCATTGTTGACTCCCGCACTGCCTGCCACGTTGCTGACTTTGCCTACTGCGTCGCTGATGTCTCGTTGCTTGCCATCGCTGTTTCTCCTGCGTGGCCTGCCGTGCTGCCACTCCTACGCTTTCTGCCGTTGTTGACTCTCGCGCTGCCTGCCGCGTCACTGATGTCTCGTTGCCTGCTGTCGTTGTTTCTCCTGCATGGCCTGCCGTGCTGTCTCCTCCGCTGCCTCTACCTGCATCATTGTTCCTCTGTTGCCTCTGCCGCGTGGCTGTCTCTGCTCCTGCCGCGTCGCCGCTGTCTGTGCTCCCACCGCTGCTGCTCACTGCGCTAATGCTTCTGTGCTCGCCTATGCCACCACTTCATGTCTATCGCCACTTCACGTCTTCCGCCGCTCACCTGTGCTGCAGTTTCTATTGGAGCCGTTGCCACTCCTGCGCTATCGTCGTGTTGTTGTCTTGGTGCCCTTGTTGCGCGTCTCATCGCGTCTGCCACCGTCACCGTCGCTGCAGGCACCACCATCATCTTCAAATACAACTGTCCTTCCCCGATGATTTAAAATTTTTTTCATCAAACAATGGAACTTTTCAATTTTTCAGCCACTAAGGCTTCAAAAACAAAGAAAAAAATAATATAATTTTTCAAGGGAGCCGCCGCTGGAGCTAATTTTTTAAAAATTGTATCGCTGAAGGGCTTGTTTTCTAATTATTTGTATTTTTATGGGCTCAAATGACCCACAAGTTGTAAAGTACATTGAATCTGGTCAAAGCAAACCCTAGCCAAAACCCTAGCCCAACCCTATAAATACCCCATCAATTCACACAAATTGGGGAGGGGAGGCAAAGGAGAAGCAAAGAAAAAGCAGCAAGAACGAGAAGAAGATTGGAAGAGGCAAAGATTGGAGAAATTGGCGATTCTGAAGGAGGACAGAACTTGCAATCCTTGGGCGCTCGGCACATCCGATTTTTGGCTTTCAAGTTCTTCTCACATCCTCGCATCATCGTGTCATATCTTTTCGGGGCTAAGCATTTGACTTGCCATTCACACTTGTGCAACTACGCTTTGAACGGTGCACATTTAAAAAAAAAAATCAATATAATACAGTTTCATTATTGCCTCCCATTTACATTGTTTAGTTCTATTTATGCTTTACAAATATAACTTTGTTTATGCTTTATTCATAATTCTGTACACTTTATTTACATTTCGTATCATTGTTTACATTTCGTTTACATCCTGTTTACGATAACCCCAGCGCTAGCTGTAGGTTACGCTTGGGGAAGTCCTTGGTTGATTTGCGTGCAAACCATCCAAGGCACTCTGCCTTCGTTTACTTTTCCAGCTTGCCCTCGGGCGAAGGCAGGGTCAGCTGTGGCTGCCCAACGATCTCTCGGTGTTTGTTTCCCTTCCAGCCTTACACCGACGATTTAGGTCAGTACAGTTTTTGGCGCTAGAAGGAGGGCCACTTTCTTACTATTGATTAAAACCTCACTACCTATCAAAACTCATCTTTCCCATTTGAGTCTTTTCATCCCTATTGATCACACTAAGCTTGTGTCACCCCACGCTACAACTGCTCACAATCCAACTCCATTCGTCTATCCCAATCCATTCACATTTACCATGGAATCTTTCCAAGTCAACCCAGTAACACTACCAATTACTTCAAACCCTGTGACTGCTACGGAATCTATAACCGTTATTGAACACATAAATCCTCAAGGCCCTACACACCAATCCCTCAGGCTACAAGGCAAAGGCCCTATTCACACAACTCTTACACCCGAACAATATAATTTTATCTGTGTTAAGATCCAAGCCAACCTACCCATTGATCGTATAGAGAGGGAAGCTAAGCGAGAATATGAATTCATCCA
>MNCI01011803.1:6254-19870 GCA_015680685.1 Gnetum montanum | reverse complement strand
GTTTAGGTGATGACTCCCCTGTAATCTTCTTTTGTTTATGATAATATTATATGATTTCAATTTGGTTAAATCATTCAATTTCTAATTTTACTTATGAGTTATAGTCATAAGTGTGGGATTTCAATTGGATTTGAATCTAACCACTTATTCTCTTAATGATCTCTTTAAATTTGAACCATTCCTCCATGGATATGACTCGTTGGTTAGTCACAGACAAGGTAACATCCTTACAACAAAGGTAACTCAGTAGCACACGTTGGTTGGCTCATCAATTTGGCATCATTGCTTGGGAGGCCAGCAAAGTCAATCATCATCAAGGGTTTAGTATGTTTTCCAAATTTCTTTTAGAGATTTAAAACTTCTAAAAAGGTACACACTACTTTCATTTTCATTTCTTTTGTTAAAAGTTTTAGATATGGTTTCTTTCAATTGTTTTGCTGGTAAGAAGAAAAGTAAAAATATTAAAAATAAGAAAAAGATACAATCAAAAGAATCAGTACCCTGCTTTAGAAAATTGAAGAAAACTATAGAAAATTAGCAATTAAGATGGTAATTACAGGGGCAATTAAATCAATTTGCAAAATCTTGGGATTATTTTCCCATGAATGTGCTAAAGAGTAGTGTGTTTGCTAAATGATATCAACCAAGCAACACAAAAATCCAACATGAATCCAACCTCCTAGGAATACCACTAGCTATTATAAATGCACTAAAACCAATTTTAAACAAACTTAAGAGGAACAAGGATAGCCTAGCTCTATTCCCTTAACCTCTCTTGAAAAGAAAAATAATAAAGAGAAAAATCCAACATAAATATTTCAAGAAAAAGTAAAAATAAAATTTCAATTTTCCACATTTTAAACCTCTTTTTAATACATCAAATATTATAATGCAAACTATGAATTCAACTACAGTAGCTAATTCTTAAAATTTAAGCTGTAGTCAAATACTAAGCAATATCTCCACTATTGGAGGAACCACCCAAGTAATGATTACATTAAATCTTCAAATTCTCATCACTTCAGTAGCCTCTATTTCCATACTAAGCCTAATTATGACTCCAATGGTAGCTACTACCTTCACAATTGGGTCTCCTTCACATCATACACCTCCTCAATTTTCATTTGGGTCAATTTCTTTTACCTTTGATAGTATAAGCTCTAATATTCTAATTGGACAAGCCTACCAAGAACAAACTCTTGGGGACTTATTAAACCACAGCACATAGGTAACACCTCAAGGACCATTAGTTTTTTCTCAAGGTAGGGACGTTGAAGAAAAAAATATTCATTTACTACCTATTTTTAGGAGAACCAATGATGAGGATCCAATCACTCATATAAGAGAATTTGAAACCATACTTACAATGCTAGCACCTCAAAGTAGAGATAGAACTAAAATGATTGCTTCAAATAAACCTTAAAAGATAAAGCTGATTTTTGGCTAAAAACCTTTGGGACAAAAATTAGTTCATGGGATGAATTTGCGGCTACCTTTCTCCAAAGGTTTTTTTCCAATGACAGATTGTACTCATTAAGAAAGAAATCAATGAGTTTCATGCAACAAGAGGATGAGGAATATGAGAGTAGTTTTGATAAATTCAAGGGGATATGTTTGAAATACCCCAACCATGTATTTCCAACACACCAACTTATCCAAATCTTTGTAGAAGGCCTATTACCATATTGTAGGAAAAACGTTGACTTTGCAAATGGTGGAAATATATTGAATGTAACATTGGAGGACAACTAGAGAATAATAGATTCATTGGTTGATCAAAGTAAGAGATGATCAAGTCCTAACATCATGCAAAGCATGATCCAACAAACTGAACAACTAAATAAAAAATTTGATGAGTTAACTTGTTTAATAAAGAAACATTCCCATATGGTGTAAAGTGAAGCATGTAACCTTTGTGGTAGCCAACAACATGATTGCATCACTTGTCCAACCTTAGCCTATTGCCATGAGGACGTACAAGAATTTGTATAGGCTTTTCAAAAATATAGAACCCAACCAACAACTACATTCCAACAAAAACCACCTTTCCAACAACAGTATTCCCAAAATAATTATAGTCCTTTTAAGAGCCAAACTAGTGAACACTTGGATAGACTCACTCAAAGTCTTACTTCCTTCATTGAAGAAAGCATGCAATTTATGAATGAGACAAGAAGATGATTCCAAGGCCTTACAAAGAATGACTTACCTTCCCAACCAAAGTTAAATCCAACATCACAAAGAAAGGACAAGGAACAACTGCATTCTATTATCACTAGGAGTGGAAAATTTATTAAGCCAAGGCCTATGAAGAAGGTTGGTTTTTAAGAAATTGATACACAAGAAAAGTATCAACCACATATCATAAATGAGGGAATAAATGAACCAATTGAGGAATAAGAACAACCATTAACCTCTCCTCCTTTACCTAGGAAAACAATCTTTCCTCCTTTTCCTGAACAAGTACAAGAGGATTTATAACTAAAGTACATATATAAAAAAAATGTTTAATGAGTTATATTTACACATCCCATTAGAACAACTTGTTAGAGACACACCTCTTTATGCTAAATACTTAAGGAAATTATGTATAAAAAGGAAAAAATAAAAAATTCCAAGTCAAGTTTATTTGGTTGATAATTTGTCTCAACTTATAAAGAGTGAAGAAGTTCCTAAATACCAAGATCCATGGGTTCCCAAAATACCAATAAAGATAAATGGAAAGAACATTGAAAATGCCCTCTTGGATTTAGGAGCCAACATCAACATTATGCCACTTGAAATGGCTAGGTCACATGATTTAAAGGACATAAGGGAAGTAAATATGACAATATCTTTGGCTAATGGCTCAATTTTGAAATCCATAGGATTGGTAGAAGATTTATTAGTAGAGTTTGAAAAAGGAAAATATCTAATTAATTTTGTTGTATTGGAAGTAAAAGATCCAAATTGTTTCCCCAGTATATTAGGAAGACCTTGGTTAACAATAGCTAATGCTATGATTAGTTATAGATTAGGGTAACTCCAATTATATTTTTCCAATCTTACTTTTATGCTTGATATATATGACATGGCCAAAGAGGATTGATTGAACTAGGATGTTAAATAAGTAAGAATGCCCAAGATAGGGAGACATTAGTATTAAAAAATGTTGAGGAAGGACCCTTAGACCCCTTCACAAAGGAACAACAAGATCTTCTTGATCAAATTTTGAATTTGGTATCAGAGAGTATAGGAGAAACAACTCAACCACTAAATAATGACTCCTTAGAACTTCAAGAATTACCTAGTAATCTTAAATACATTTTTTTTGATAAAAATAAACCCTTAATAATAAATTCCCAACTTTGTAATGAGCAACAAATAAAATTGGTAGAAGTTTTAAAAAGAAATCCTACAGCATGTTCATGGAGCTATGAGAACCTCCATGAAGGAATTTCATCTAACATATGCCAACATCACATCTATCTTGAAGAAAACATTAAATTGGTTCAAATCCCCCCCTAGAAGAATCAATCCAACTTTAAATCAAATTGTTAAAGATGAAATTTCTAACCTTTGAACGCAAGGGATTATTTATCCAATAGCTGATAGTGAATGGGTAAGCCTTATCACTATAGTACCTAAAAAGGGAGGAAAATGATGAGTTTGTGTAGACTATCGAAAACTTAATCAAAACACAAAGAAAGATCATTTCCCCCAACTTTACATAGACCAAATCTTGTAGCGATTGGAAGGGCATCAGTACTATTGATTTTTGGATGGGTTTAGTGATTACAATCAAGTAGCCATTGCACCAAAAGAGCAGCATAAAACAACCTTCACATGTTCATATGGAACTTTTGCTTACTATTAGATGCCTTTTGGTCTTTGTAACGCACCCACTACCTTTCAGAGGTCTATGGTATTAGTGTTTTCCAATATGTAAGAGGAATATGTAGAAGTATTTATGGATGATTTTTTAGTATCTGGGGACACTTATGAACAAACATTAAAACATTTGAAATTTTTCTTAGATATATGCATTAATAAAAATTTAAAATTAAGTTGGGAAAAGAGTCATTTATTGGTCACAAGTAGTGTAGTTCTAAAACATGTTATCTCTAAGGAAGGAATAAGAATGGATAAAGAAAAAATAAAATTAATTTCCATACTTCCAACTCCAACAAACTTAAAGACTCTTTGATCCTTTTTAGAACATGTAGGATACTATAGATGATTTATTAAGGACTTCTCAAAAATAGCCAAGCCTCTTTACATGATCTTAGAAAAGATGTTCCTTTTACATGGACTAACGACTACCAAGAATCATTCTTTGAACTAAAGAAAAGAGTAACTACCACCCCTATAGTTAATTTTCCTAATTGGGATTTTCCATTTGATTTGATGTGTGATGCTAGTGATACAACTTGCAAGTAGTCTTGGAATAATACATAGACAATAAACTAAGAGTGACTTACTATGTTTCTAAAAGTTTAGATCAAGCCCAAGTAAAATGTAAAACTACAAAAAAATAACTCTTGGCCATTGTGTATGCTTTGGATAAGTGTATGCATTATTTAATAGGTGATGAGTGGCGAGGTACCCCTACACTCAACCATATGAATATGAGCGTTTCACACACAATCTAGTTGAACTCTGCATATAGACTAGTTGTGGTATCTAGATAGTTATCCTTAGGTCGCAATCTGCTATCTTCCCACCTGGAC
This sequence comes from Gnetum montanum, assembly GCA_015680685.1. NCBI lineage: Eukaryota > Viridiplantae > Streptophyta > Gnetopsida > Gnetales > Gnetaceae > Gnetum > Gnetum montanum. The sequence continues at coordinate 15,161 of MNCI01011803.1, read as the reverse complement.
TAGTATTGGATTTGTCACATATGGTTTAGTTGAGAGTGAGGTGTATTATGTGTTTTTATGCTAAGGCTACTCCTGGGTATGCTGGAAAATAATATTACTAGGCTAGGAGAGAGAGAGGGTGAGAGAGAATCTAAGTTAGCCTAAGTACGATGAGCATCTATTCCTCAATCATCCGTACACATCTTGGACCTTGTGCATGACTACTACTGGGATTACCAAGCCCAGATCCTAGGTATGCTACTGGGTTATCAAGTAGTCACACTTAAATGTTGATGATCAAGTCGTACTCATTTTGCGTTTAGTTAGGAGTTAGGGTGAAGAGAGATCAACTATGAAAGTAGTAAATAAAAATTAAATAAATAATTAAAATAAGTGAATGCTGTAATGATGAAGTAATCTCGATCTTTATTTTTGGTCATGTACGTGTTCAAGTATGTCACACTCAAATAAGGATGCCATATAATTACAATCACCACACTACGGGCATGCATTGGGAGAAAAGGGTTAAGAGAAGAACTACTAACTTAAAATGAAATTCTAAAACTAAGACTCTAAAAACTACCTTCTAAGTTTTCCTACCTCTTATTTATAGATGAGGAGGCAGGCTATCATGGCCAACAAAATGATAACTCATCATACCCTCATGACTGAATGAAAACTCATCCTCGAGTTACAGTGAAAAAAAGCTCCATTAATTACACAGTGGATAGGTATGGGATTATTGATTGGTGAGAATAGGATCATGGTGCAGTGTTGAATTAAAAAAAATTGGTACACAAAAAAGAGAATGCAAAAGAAAATTCTACTAGTACAAAATTGGTGAAACTCATGTATTTCCTGGTGGCGGTGGCTCCTCCATGGGTGCTTTTCCCTTGTCTTGTGCTCCAGGTCTTGGGACTTGATGGCATTGAAGTATCTCCTGGAGTTTCTCCTCTTCAGTCCAGGGATCTTGTTCCATCCATACTAATTTTCTGATGTTTGATGGAGTCAGCACTTCCCATGGGTAGGGTAGTTGCGAAAACATCTGATTTGCCTTGACATACCAAGCCGCAAACACCCGTTGTTCTTCCTCATAGGCTCTGGCTTTATCTCTGCATTCTTGGAAATCTGCAAGCCATTGAGCCAAATCTGTTGTGACACCTTTTTGTCCCTGGTAGCTCACTTTAACCACCTCAAGTTCAGAATTTGCAATCTCCAGTTGTTACAATATCTTCTTATGTTCTGTAAATTCTGTTTCATATTTACTGTAGGTGGTTGCTACCTGTTGCTCAAGCTCTATTCTTGGGTGCCGTACTATTAACATGGCAAGGTTGGCATATTGTAGGTTTGCCAACTCCATGTATTTTGTAAGATCCTCAATCTACAGGTCCTAGTTCTTAATTTCTGCCTGGTGGACAAATGCATAAGTGTCTAGTATGGCCCACCAGTTAGTGTGTTGAGCATTGATAGCATTGATGTGGGCCTTGGCCATATGGATCTCCCTCTCAATGATCTACTTATACATCCCCACCTAGTTCCAAAAGTACTCGTTGAGCTTTTCATGTTATTTAGCTTTATTCTGTCATGTTCTTATCTCAATAGCCATCTTCTAGCGGATAGTGCATACCTCCTCCATTGAGAGGGTTCGATTCTCCCTAACTAAATGATTTATCTCTTGGTTAACCTAGATGAGTTGTTTTCATAACTAATGAAAATGTTCTTCGAGAACATCCTTTTGCTTTTATACAAAGATTAACCGAAGGTTGTCAGCAACAAGCTTCTTGTCTTCCTCTTGTAAGGCCTTGAGTGCCTTGGTATGCACATGAGTTTGCGCCTATGCTGCAGAGGCATCCCAAATAGCCTTTTTTTTCTTCTGCCACCTTTTTATTCTCTATTAGTAATTTGGTTAGTGGCTTAGTTTTGAAAGTGTCCAGCTGCTCTGTGAGAACAAATTGCAAAGGATCCCGCTATGCTGCTTGTAGGGCCATGAGCCTTTCTTGTAACTTCTGCACCTCAGCTTCAGCATGCTCGGCCCTCACCTCTGTCAAGACCAGCTTTTCCTTGGTGGAAATGAGATCTGATTGAATTGCCGTAACATCTTAAGGGATGTCAAACAGAGACATCATTATCTGTTCTATTTGTAGAAATCAATCGAGTGCATTCTCATGTTCTGCAGGAGTCATCGAAGTTCCAGCCAAACTTTGAGCACCCCGTGCTCCTATGAGAACCATTGGTGGCACAACAGGTACATTGAACAATTCTTTAGTGTGGTCTGTGATCACTTCTATGGCTTCTGCTACGTCCTGGTATTGCATGACCACCACTGTGGCCCCTTCACCCATTTCTAATTGCACTTGGAATGATGCAGTGTTTCTTGAGATCTGTTGTGACCAAGTGCTCTCTCCTCCTCCTGTATGGATGGATACTTCACCCATTGTACGATCCAATGAAAATGTGGGCTATATGGCATCGTTGATGACACGGAAGAGGTTTGCATCATCATGACTTCCCCAACTGACTATCTCAGCGATGGCCCTAAGATGGTTCATCAACGGTCTATAATCTTGCAGCGGCGGTGATTGATCCTGTTGGCCCATGCTAGGCCCTACTTCTTATTGTTGGCTAGGTCCCATGCTTGGAAGTTGGCTAGGCCTTGCAAGTTGGGTTGTAGTTAGCCCTATCATTTGTTCCTTTACTTATTCTAGTCCCAGCATCTCACTAGTGATTTTTCTTGTAGCTAGTGGATTTAGCAATTCAGCATATGAAGAATGTTGGGCTTTTTGGAGGACATCATTGGTGTATCCCTTGATACCAGCATGTCAGTACAACATGTTCTTCAAACCACATTAAGATCTCCATAAAATATAGATAAGGTAAGTTAGCATTAACCTTCACCATCAACACTATGAATCCTCTTGCCACATATGTTGAAATTATTTTTAGGCCCTTTGTGGGGAAGAGGTGATAAGTTCCAATTTTGAAATAGATCCTCTCTTCCATCGTCAACTCTCCAAATGTCTTCTCTTTTTCGCCAAATGCCCTTTCCAACCAAACTCATCATACATCGAGGTCTAACCAGGTAGACAACTGAGCAACCTTTGGCCTTGTTTTTGGAAGGTTTAATACTTCCGAAATGGCCTATACAAAGAAATCAATTGTCACACCATAAATGTTAACTGTCGTGCCTTGGTCTTTGTTGTCCGAAAATTGGTATGTTTCCCCTCAGTACCAGGCACCACTTTCAAAGAGGATAGGCCATAATGGGGATCCTTTGAGGTGATCCCTCATGGCCTCTAGATCAAACTCTGCAAAAGATTCAAAATTTAATTCCACAATCACCGCGATGAATGTGGACCTTTCATGGATAGCCTAAACACACTCCTGGGACAACGTGAGATGTTGTCCCTATTTAGGCGCTGCAGCTGCTCTTCCTTCTACTTGCCCAAATTGTACAATAGCAGGGTCCTCTTGGTGAATGCTAAATGATTGTCCCTCCTACTTTGCATGTTTTTTGGTAGGGACCTGTTCTTCGCCTCTCCTAGGTCGTTTGCTTCCCCCTTGAGCAGGACCTTCCTATTGTCCGCGTTTCGGGGCTATCTATAATCACGTGGGGCCAATCTTTAGTAAGGTTGTTTCCAAAGTCAAGTTATACCTTAATGCTTGCCTTAATTAATTTATTTTATCTCTATGTGATGTTTCCCAAAATATTATAATATTTATTCTATTTTTCTTAGGTGGTTTTCAACTTTAATTTCCCAGTTTAACTAAGGGGATGAAATTATTTTTGGCACAATTATCTTTAATATTATAACTAATTACCCTTGATAATTTCTTTCAAGTGATGATAAATTCCAAAACATTTATGCACAATTTGGTGTGTGCCCCTCCCCCACAACTAAGCTGAACACTCCAGGTTCAAGTGGATTCAGACGAAATGAAAATTGGAGGACCAGCAAGCGAGATATGGGTGTGAAAGTAAGGGTCGTGCAATCGCAAGTCACAGAGAGAAATTGCAAAAACTCCCCCCACGTGAATGGTTGAAAATGACTCTAAGTGTTATGTGGGGTCACGTATATATAGATAAATGTGACGCAATATCGCATACATGATATCATGTATGCAATATCCCGTCAACCGCGATATCGCGTACGTGATATTGCGGCCTATCGATACTTAAGATACAACACAATACACCAAATTTTGAAGATTTTCTTGAAATTAACAAGATAAAAAAGGACATTTAGGCTAGTGTTAAAAGGTTTTAGGGTAATGTAGTTAGTTTTGAAGGCACAATAATTATATGGTAGTGGAATTTGATCGATGAGGCCTCGTGTGGTAAGAGAAAAAGGCATGTGATTGTTCATGGGAACATTGGAATTCAGAGGGATAGTAATAAGGGAAGAATATCTTTGAAAATACCAGAGGGTAATAGATGATGTGTGGAAGGTGGGTTATGAGTGCAAATTACAAAAATTACACAAGTGGGTCCTCCCCAAAGTAGGTTCCAACCTATAATGCCCTTGCATAACCATACCTTCAAGTGTCCGTGGGCACTAGAAGAGCTAAATGTAATCCACACAAGTTCCACAAAACACACATATGTGAGTATCACCAAAATGAGGTAAGAATCCTACGTTATACAAGTCATGGGCTACAATTACATGAACAATGAGATGAGACAGACTATAGAAGGGATTGTAGAGACTAGGACATGAGGTAACGGGCCCAAGGCACAGTGAATCTTGTGTGTAAAGCATGATTAATGTGTCATTAACCCATCATTCCAAGATCAGGACCAAGTCCATTCCTCTGATTAGTGACACCGCATTGTTTCATCCCATGATGAACAACTATGAGAGTATCAAAACAAGAAGGTGTACGATTACTTGGCATTTTGTTCAAGGGAGGAGTGAGTTTTGCTTTGTAGCACTTCCTTTGTTGTTTTTTTCTCTTCTCTTTTCTTTTTTTTTTCTTTTTTTTCTTCGATTGCTGGATCTAGAGAAGCTGTCAACCTTTAGGCATGGGTGCATGTCTTTCCAGTGGGACCCCCTAGAACACCATTGGATTTTTGAGTGCCTTTTGATTACTCCTACTCCCATTTTGTGTTAGATCTACAAGGATCTTAGTACAACCATATTGCATGATAACTTCCACAGACGTCACCAAAGAGAATCTGCAAGTCCCCTTGATGCCACATCCTAATCATTCCCTCTTGGTCCATCCTTCTTCATTCTAGGTACAATGAGCACAAAATTAATGTTAAATTTAAGAATGTTAGGAATATCACTGTACCCTCAAACAGAACCTCTTATTTGGAGAATAGATGAGTAGGTGTAATGGGCTCACTGTCCACATAATTGATCACTCGAGACTTGATTACATAGAACACACCTCAACCAATGAGCCACATGAGTGCTTTATTCGTAGATGAGGTTACTTATAAAAAGATAACAAGACAAAAAGATAAAATAAGAATTTGAAAAATGAAAAACTGGAAAATAAGAAATTGTAAAATTAAAGAAAATGAAAAATATTTATTAATCCTACTTGTTTTTAGAATGGGGAATATCCCCCATAATTAAATGGTTGAGCATGGAAAGGATTAATAAATGAAAGATGAGGATCCTTGCATGTTGAAAACATTGAAACTTGGTTATACTTACCCCATTGGGGTTCACACACTTGATTGTAGTAAGCGTAGTAGGGCAATTTATAAGATGTGGTTCCCTGGTAAAGAGTTGACCTGCTAGGATACTTGGAACTGTAAGATGTTATGCAAGGATGTCGTCCTCCATGGTTGTATTCATTGGGCCGTATGGTTATTGGAGTGTTAATTGGTGGCCCTAATGAAGTAACATGAGACATTGGGTTTGAAGAGAAGGATGCACCACAGTGTTGGACTTGTGCTAAGTTGGAGAATGCAATGGCCTTGGAATTGTGTTGTCCCTTCCTACGATCATGTCTAAAGAAGGGATGCCTTTGGTGTTCAGGAGGCCTCTTACTATTGTTGGCAATAGTAGCACAAGTAGCGTTCGTAGGNCCTAGTTGGGGAAACATGATATTGGACCAGATAAGCATTTGGATTCAGATGATATGAAGGGTGTCTCCAGTTTAGGGGTGGCTTCCCCCATGCCTGGGATTGTTGCCACTGTGATCGAACACAATATCTTTGTATGAACTCTAGGTGTAACATGTTTCCCCAATGCTCATATAAATGTAATAAGATTGGGCATTGGCCCTTGGGGTCATCGTACAGGCATATGTTGCATTCATACATATGATTAGCAGTTGAGCTCTTATTTTCTTCATCCCTTCTTTCCGATTGTCTAGTGATACTTTGTCCTGTTTCTTAGGTTGTCAAAACTCTATCTCCAATAATATCAATATATTCTCCACACTTTTTATGCATCCATTCCAATATCTTACTGATCTTTGCTTCGATTTCCTCTAATGATTGTTGTATTGGAAAAGATGGTTCTTCCTCCTTGAGATCAGTTGATTTCTCCTTTTTATGATTGTGGACCTTCTTTAAGTTGAGATTTTGGTCCCGTTGATGTTTTTCAACACTGTCCCATCTAGCCATTTCTCCTTCTTCTTTTGCTACCTGCTTAATAAGATCTTGGAATTGATGGGTTCGTAGTTCGTATAGTTGACCTTGGGCATACATACCTAGGGTTTCTCTTGTTGCATCACAAAGCCTATCAATAATATGGTATATTAGCCTTTCCTTGAAGAACTAATGGCCTGGACAGTTGTTTAACAGTGCATAATATCTTTCTAAGGCCATGTCCAAGGGTTCATGTTATGCTTATTTCCACTCTTGGATTTGTTTCCTCAAGGCTGACACTCATGCATAGGTTTGATATCTTTTGTTAAAGAGTTCTACCATGGTTGGCCAATGTCATATTAAATTTGGTTTTAACGATCTATACCATACTTTTTCTTGGCCAATGAGTGTCATAGCAAAGAGCTTAAGTTTTTTCCAACCATTATCAATGTTGTTCCATGCACAGGCATCATAGATGGCTTGTAAATGTTGTTGCAGGTCTAAGTCATAGCCTCTTGAAAACTTGGGAAAGTTGTTTAAATTGAGCCTGGGTAGATGGCTCTCTTTCCAATGCCTACGGAAATTCAAACAGCCTCTTGTATTTGCATTAGGTTTGTAGTGGCCAGTAGGGGTTCATTGTCATTGGGTATGTTATGCTTTCGTGCGTTGAAATGATGTTGCTTTCATTTATGTTTATAAAAAACCCCCACTTCAAATTGCGTACTCCAATCTTCATTGTCATATAATTCGTTGGTTGTGCATTATCATAGTCTTGTAGGAGAGGCATGGTTGTGCAACTGTGTGTGAATTTATATGTTACTTTTTATAATTATTTCTTCCTAAATGATATATCATTAATTCCTATACAGCAACCTTGTATGATATAACTAAACTAGAAAACTAGCACCGTTCTCAGTGATGGCACCAATGATGAGTGGCGAGGTACCCCTACACTCAACCATACGAATACGAGTGTTTCACGCATGATCCAGTTGAACTTCGTAGACAGACTAGTTGTGGTACCTAGATAGTTATCCTTAGGTCATAGTTCACCATCTTCCCACCTAGACTAGTATTGGCTTTGTCATGTATGGTTTAGTCTAGAGTGAGGTATATGATGTGTTTCTATGCTAATGCTACTCCTAGGTATGCTAGAAAATAATATTACTAGGCTAGGAGAGAGAGAGGGTAAGAGAGAATCTAAGCTAGCATAAGTGTGATGAGCATCCATTCCTCAATCATCTGTACACATCTTGGACCTCATGCATGACTACTACTGGGATTACCAAGCGCAGATCCTAGGTACGCTACTGGGTTACCAAGTAGTCACACTTAAATGCTCATGATCAAGTCGTACTCATTCCATGTTTAGTTAGGAGTTTAGGGTGAAGATAGATTAACTATGAAAGGAGAAAATAATAATTAAATAAATAATTAAAATAAGTGAATGCTGCAATGATGAAGTAATCTCGATCTTTATTTCCAGTAATGTGCATGTCCAAGTACGTCACACTCGAATAAGGATGTCATACAATTACAATCACACACTGTGGGAGTGCACTCGGAGAAAAGGGTTGAGAGAAGAACTACTAACTTAAAATGAAATTCTAAAACTAAAACTCTAAAAACTACCTTCTAAGTTTTCCTACCTCTTATTTATAGATGAGGAGGTAGGCTGCGATATCACGTCGAGGTTGCGATATCATGTACGCAATATCACATATGTGATATCGTGATCACGTATGTGATATCGCAGCCAACAAAATGATAACTCATCAATAGGATCTAAAGCCAAAGCTTTCACTAATAATTCTACCATTAAACTTGTAACAAACAAAAAAATACAAAAGGCTAGAATAATGAGATGATGCCTATTACTCCAAGAATTTGATCTAGATATTTTAGAAAAAAGCAGTAGGGAAAATATTGTGGTAGACAATCTGTTGGCGACTGTTTGGGACGCGACCGCCAACGAGTGTCCTCGAACAGGATTTAGGTGCCTACTGGTCTCTGGCAACACCAAGGCCCAACTAACTCCAAATAAACTCAATAGTTAATATGAGTATGTGTGTGTGTTGTTGCGGCACGCGGTTTTGTGAAAAGGAATGATTGCATTGTGTGTAAACTACAAATGACTTACTTCAACGAGATTCAGCCAACTTTGTCAAGTACTGTGAGTTGTTGAAAGTTTCCTATTTTGTTCAACTACCTAGTCTACACAGTCCTTATAATACCTACTTGTAACAAATAAAATTTTGTAAAAACATTTGAGCAAAACTCTGCAATCTACTCCTAATTTTCCCCAGAGAAAGAGATAGTTCCACAAGAAAACTAGAAATAGAGCAAGATTCGATGGAAATAAGCAGAAAAGAAAAGAAAGA
>MNCI01011801.1:202686-235670 GCA_015680685.1 Gnetum montanum | reverse complement strand
GTGACAAAGCAAATACTAGTCTAGGTGGGAAGACAGTGAACTACGATCAACTTGTAACTATCTAGATACCACAACTAGCCTATCCACAGAGTTCGACCGGATCGTGCATGAATGCTCGTATTCGTATGGTTGAGTGTAGGGGTACCTCGCCACTCATGAACAGGTTTAAAATCAATCTTTCTTGCATCAACATCATAGCAAGAATTAGTATAAGAATGTTCTAATTCACTATGCATAAAGGTAATTCTACAATTTTCTTCAAAAAGGTTAATGATAGATAGCCTCTCTTTCTAAGTAGCATCTAAGGTTATATCAAAATCTACAACACTTCCCAAGGTTTTTATCTCAAGATTAATAGGAAGTTATGAAAACTATACATAGAACAATTTGAATAGTGTGTAACTAATAGGATTTTTCCATGTCATTCAATAGGCCCAAAGAAAATCATTAAGCTTGTTTTCCCAATCTCTTTTGTACCTACTAACCATTTTATTGTGTATTTTAACAATTTAATGGTTATCAACTTCTACTTGATCATTGGCTTGTAGATGATAAGAAGAAGTTAATGTATGATTAACTCCATAAGGTTCTAATAAATTCTTAATAACCTTACCAATAAAATGTGTACGATTATTAGAGATCAAGATTCATGAGATGCCAAACTATGGAGTATATTATTCTAAAGAAAGTTTGCAGCAATGGTAGATAAGTAGTTTTTAATTGCAGTAACTTCTACCTCCTTTGTGCAATAATCTATATATACAATAATGTATGTCTTGCTATTGGAGGCAGGAGAGATGGAATCAATGAAGTTAATCCCCCACATGTTAAAGGATCTAGTGATTGGATTTACTATTTTGTTTCATCCATACATGAGGACATACCTCACTCACACTGGTACTTTTCATAGTAATGCACAAAGTGCTAAGCTTCATAGAATATGATGGGCTAAAAATAGCTCATGAGTAGCAAATTTATCATAGTTCTCTTCCTCGTGTAGTTCTCACCATAGATGCTATGGTGCCCATGAGCTAAGATATTACCTTGGTGTTCATTAGGAATACATCAACACACTAGACCATTAGGGCATCACTTGTAGAGATGCTCTTTGATAATTAAGAAAGGTCTCACTTAGTGTTGGAACTATTGGATCTTTCCTTTATCCCACTAAGGAGGAAGCTTCTGGAAAATTAGTAATTAGGAATGTCTATGAACCATGGGAATTAATGTTCACTCTTCTATTTTAAAATGAGCTTACAAATGTGATCATTTAGAAAGTCATCAAGAAGCACACCATCTTCCTTTTTGCCAATTCTTAACCATGATAGATGATCTACCACCACATTCTTGAATTTCTTACAATCAATCATATAAAGGTTGAATTCCTACAAGAGAACCAACCATCAAAACACACAAGGACTAACATTTGATTTTCTCATAAAGAATCAAATGAAATTATGATTGGTGTAAATGAAAATTTTGCATCAAAAACATAATGTTTGAATTTTTGGAGTGGAAAATTAATGATCATTAATTCTTTTTCTATTCTAATGTAATTTAATTGAGGTTTCACAATGCTTCAACTAGCACATTAGATGTAGTAGGTCATGTTCTATTCATCAAATTGCATTAGGACAAAATCCAATGCAAAGTTAGAAGCATATGTCATTATATGGAATGGTTGAGTTCAATTAGGACTCTTCAACATAGGAATTTGGGCTAACATTTCCTTTAGACATTGAAAGGTATTTTTACAATCCTTGTTCCACAAGAATGAAACATCTTTCTTCATGAGATCAAATAAGGGCTTGGCTATTTTAGAATAATCTTTATTAAAATAGTGATAATAACCAATGTTTCCCTAGACAAATCACACCTCTTTTACCATTGTGGATATCTATGTCATATCTTTGATGGTATGGATCTTGTCAGGATTAACTTCAATCCACTTCCTTAAAACTTTGTGACCAATAACTATGCCCTAGCTAGCTCTTTTTCTAATTTAGCTTTAGGCTTACTTGTTAGCAACAATGTAAGATACCTTTCATCTAGTCAAAGACTTCATGGAATGAATTTTCATAAGTGGAAAAATCATCCATAAAAACTTAAATACTCTTATTGATATAATCCTAGAACACAAACATCACCAATCATTGGAACATGGTTGGTGCATTGCATAATTCAAAGAGCATGAAATTGAAGGAAAATATCCTCCATGGATAAATGAGGATAGTCTTGGCTTGATCCTCTTGTAGTATATTAATTTAACTATAACTAGAGTATCCATCAAGAAAACTATAGTACTTCTATCTAGAGATATACTTGTAATATGTATTTTAAATTGCATATTTTCTATTGATTTCAAGATGGAAGCATTGAAAACCCAACCTAGGATTAATGATGCTTACCCAAGCTCTTTCCATAATGACAAGGAAGCTATCTCCCACATTATTTTCTGGTTCAATTACCAAAAAAATCAGTAGTGTATGACCATCTTTCCAAAGTAGTCATAATGTCATTCACCTATTCCATGGGGTATATGTAGGATTGGTCTACTAGCTCCACCTTGATATTAGTACTATTGAGTGAGGAAAGTCCCCAATCAAGGTACTACTGCAATAAAATAATATTGACTTCTAAACCAAAGTTACATAGAGCTAGGCAATGAGCTTTCTCACCACTTTTGATCTCTACCATGACACTATTGGAATCAATCTTCTTTTCGAAAAAATGGCCTTCTTTTACTACTTGTTTGGCCATCTTAGACATTATGATTGTTACAAAAAAATTACTATTATATGCCATCACATTCAAATATCTATATACATTTGAAGAATCCTTCCCTAAGATGAATTAATTACTTAACAATGCTTAGGAAATGGTATAGAAACCTCTTAAAATTGGACTTCTATTCTACTAGAAGGATTGTCCTCTCCACATGAGGAAGAGGATAAAGTGGACCTAGCCCTATGATGCTCATGACTATGCTTACAAAAAATCCTCCTACCATGAAATCTCAAATTTTACTTTGAAACAAATTTAATAGAAGCATGGTAATATTTCCCCACATCATATGTGGAAGTAGGATCAATATAGTAGAAAATATCATAAGATTTAATTTTCCTTGATTGTGGTTGACTAAGGGTCCCACCTTGCATAGTATTAGATAACAAATGATACTATTAATAATGAATATATTTTAAGGAAAGGTTATAAAAATAAGGATTTGAAGAAAATTTCATCTGTTGTTGCATATAGGAATTTCATGGAGCAACATCCCAAGGATTTGAAGTTGATCATTATTGGTACTGCCACATGGCTTGTAGGTAAGCACCTCTAGGATAATACAATGGGCCATATAAGGGAGTTCTCCTTTTTCTTCCTCCTAATGAACTTAGGATTTAAGGGCATGCCATCTCCTCCAATTTCACTCATCATGTAGGCCATGACCGAGTAGCACTATAAGTCATGAGGATCTATGTAGTACTTGCAAGGACCCTCATTACTAAAGGATGTTGAAACCTCATCCAAAGCTTCTTTTACACACTTAGAGGAAGACAACTTCTTCATACCTTTGTTTCTATATGTTTTTCTATGTTCAAATGGTACAAATAAATTTTTTTGTCACTTCAACCATCCTATCCTTAATTTCCTTAAGGATAGTAATTATTTTGTCATCCATCACATCCCAAACTTGGTCCACCCAGTGAACTAAGTATGCTAAGGTCTTATGGATTCTAACTTGATCACATGCCAATTCTTAAATAGCATAAGAATGTTTGGTAGTACCTTCAATGATTTTGATCTCCTTTTTATGCATGGGATTATGGTTATATTCCTTTAAAGATTATCATTTTCTCCATTCACTTTCATAATAGCAATAATATCAAGGAGCACTTTGATTTAAGCCATGGACTTTTTGTGTACCTAGATCATTATGTACATATCTACTTGCTCCCTTATCTCCTACCTTAGTCCTTCCACAATATGCATGAGATGCTCTCTTTGGTTGAATTCATGATTGAAACAATGATGGATAGTTTTGAGATACCTCTTCATGGAAATGTCTAGTGATTTAAAGGCTCTTTGCCTCCATTTGACCATTTCCTTTCAAATGTTGAAAATGCAAGCATAGGTTTGGAATTTGACATAGAAAATTTTAATCATGTATTTCCATGCATGAATTGACTTAGGTGGCAAGGATTTGTACGAAGTTTTTGCTTTTTCAATAAGGTTGCAAGAGAACAACTAAAACTTCTACTAATCACTAATGATTTCTTGTAGATAACAAGAATGATCAAATTCTTGCACATGGAGTTTGGGATTATCATTATTATACCCTCTATATAATAGAACATTATCCATGTTCATACATTTGATCTTGCTATTACAAACATGCTAGAACCTAGGGAGAAGATCATCTTCATTGGCTTAGGTTGGATTGGAATTGACATAATCCAACCATGAGCCCTCTTAGTAATGTGGTCCTTTGCCTTTAACATATTCTTTCTTACCTTGTTTCTTATCTAAGTGATCAAATAAAAATACACAACTGACCTTGGTTGAGACTCATAATCTAGGAGCTTTTATCTTGGTTGAGACTCATAATTGCTGAAATCTAGCTCTAAAGATGCATAGAAGGCATGAAATTCTTGTAACCAAAATTTAATTAGGGTCTCTTTGAGATGTGCTATTGTAGCTACAATTGGTTCTTTTATAAAACATTCATGAACATCATGCCACCTCCTTTGCTTGTCTTGATGATAATTTAAGATAACCAGTAGTAAAGTTGAATTTTCCACATATTTGATTATAACAAAAGCCTTTTGTCATTTTGGTACTTTTGCTAAGGCCTTTGGTGGACTCTTAATCTCACCTATGTTCAAAACCTACACATAATGCTAAGAAATATACACTAGATTTGAATAAAAATCAAAATCATGATTGTATAAGTATTTCTAGGAAATTCACCAATGCCTTCCCCAAAAATGTTGTCAATGATGAGGGTCCCACTAGTTTTGGACCAAGGGATATTTCATTCAAATTGTAGTGCAATCCAGTAATAAGCTTCAAACATGATATTAAGTGAATTTCCAAGAACACTCACATATATTGTTACATTTAAGAAATATGAAATATATTATAATACATATGATACAATTCAAATCCATGTTGTCATGGGTGAAGAGGTAAGAAATATTTATGATTTTATATTTTATGATTTTTATGTATTTTATAGTTATAAAGAACAAATGATAAGAAATACATATGCATTACAATCCCACCTAGGGACATGGGCAATGCTCACATAAACACTCATATGTGTTGCAATCCCTCAAGGAACAAGTGCAAAACCACATATAAAATGTAATAAAATATCTCTTAGTCACAACTTCAATGATCCAAAACCATGTTGTACAGTTGTGATCTCCTTGGATAAGGTTAAATTGTTGCAACTTATAAAAATAATAATTAAATAAATATATTTATGATTTTAATGTTTTATGATGTTTTTTGGTATTTTAATGTTTAATACATCAATGATAAAATGAGGTAAATTCATAAGATTTATTCACTAGGTAAACATTAGACTCTACATTGACCAAAAAGCTCTTGGCTACATAAGCATGGTAGCACTCTAATAGAGTCTAGTCGCACTGATGAAAGCGATGACTCAAAAGATACAAAAAAGAAAGAAAATAAACTTACAAAAGGGAGGAAGATCTCTTTAGACATATATATGCCACAATCTTTAAGAAATTACTAAGTATTTTCTTATTTTATTAAATAACTATCTTGGATATTTATAAATTTCATGTAGGAACAAAGAGGGTTTGTTAGTGCTTGGGTAGTAAAGGAGGCTCATCAATATCATGTAAGCCAACCTAGTTATACTACTAGCAAAGATGATCAATCAGGGCTAGGTGTGAATGCATCAATGATCCTATGTTTGCAGAAGATGTGGTGGTAATGTAGGTAGTCAATGCATCCCCTATAGCCACAACCCACCACTTTACATCTAGGAGAAGCTAGAACATAAAGGCACATGGAAAAATGGCTCCAAGACATTTGAATGAAGTCACAATCATTCTAAAAATCTTGGAATCAATCATATGCCTTGGAGAATGAAATAGGAGATAAGGATGTATTAAAAAGAACCAATAACCTCAATCAAACATGCTAGACTACAAGCACAAGGTGCACAAAACACTTTCCTAGATCTAGAACTTATAATTGACATATAAATTGCCACTGGATGCCTCATCAAGATGATTTTCAACTACTCATTTACCATGTTAATGATGAATACTCTTGAAAGACTAAATATCTTTAACCTTACCTTGATTTATCTAAAAAATTTATTTCACAATTTAACAAATGTTTACTAATGTACAACCATCACTTAAAAAATAGGCTTGCAAATATATTAGCCACTTTCATCCTTCTTACTAATCCTAACTTTCTTTAAGATCATTTCTCTTACTCAATTCAAGATACATTAATCATTCTCATAAATATAAACTACATCAACTTAGTTAACTTATAAGAAAATAAACAATATGAAGGCATCCTACAACACCTACAAACTAAAGAAACTCCCAAAAATTTATTTTCATCTCAAAAGGATGTTATCACATCTTAAAATTACCTATATAAAAATTTATTAAATCACGTAATGAGCATGATTAGGTTCCATATAATTAATATGAAAACCTTGAAATAAAAAATAAATTATTGAATAACCTTAAATCACCAAGTATAAATCTTATTGATCAAATAACATACTTGAGAAAACCATAGAGAATACATCACTTAACAAAATCTATTCATTGTTATGCTAATATCATAAGCATAAATTATTGTGATATAAGTCACAAGAAAATATATAAGATAGTCATATGATTCATTTTTTAAAAAATGACATAGCTTTGAAATACAAAAATTCTTGAATTTTTTTACTACAAAGAATTCTACAACATCAAAGCTTCTATAGTGCATTGGATCTATCATTCATATTATCACTTGAAAGCTCCAACCAAGCCTCCTAAGTAAACTCTACGTGAAGCATATACAACAAGCATTAGAACACCTTCATCATAGAGGAAACCACCCTAATTCCATGTGAAATAAGTTGGAAGATGGGGATTGATGAGGAGCTCCCATGGATTCCACAATCCAAGCTCCCTCAAAGTCATAAAATAGTAAATTGAAAAAGAATAAGAAAAATGAAAGCTTTATTCTTGATCAAATTGAGAAATTATAGCTGAAAGGAAGCATAATTTCCAAGGATAGACAAGAGATTCAATCCAACTCTCACAGACTCAATCAACACAATTACACACACACAAGGATGATCATCAAGGCATCTTTCCAAGACTCTATCTCTCTCAACTCTTCTCTCACTCACCTTGCTCTCCCTAAACTCTCTCTTTCTTTTTGTAGACTCTCCTTAGAGTCTCTTAATCAAATTGGAGGCACAATGAGTCTATTTATATATTTTTCCCCCTATCTCTTCATCTTCCCTTTAATTTATCATTCAATTTAATGTCCATTAAAATATATTGAAGATGTCTATGAGAAATAGGAGATGTCTTTCCTAAGTGCAAAGGTCTACAAGTAGATGTCTTCAAATCATGTGGAACATCTCAACATAGACATCTATAATGTAGATGGGATGTCTCACTTGCAGTTGGATGTCTCCTTTGTAGATGGGATGTCTCATCTACAAGGCCAAAATACAAAGATGTTCATTTCAAGGCCTGGAACCTCCAAACAAGTTCCCATTGCCCCTAGAACAACCTAAAGTCATCAAAATAGCCCTAAAACACTCCTGAACATGCCAAAACTCCAAGGAAAGATCCCATTAATGGTGAGATGTTACTTTGGCTTGTTTGGTATCCACATTAGCATCCTCCTTCTTTTAAAAGACTCTTGATTCCCACACAAGATGCCTTTACACTTGGAATAGCTATTTCCCCCTAACCTAGGCCATAATTCACACACAAACCAAATCACAACACACATGGAATGGTTAGAGCTCAACAATTTGTCTCTATGATCCAAAATTATTTCACAAACACATAAAAACACAAAACACAATGTTTGCATGACACACATGCACATTAGTAATATTTTGTGTTTACATCACAATGGATAAATTCATAAAAGAAGATTGAATATGGTCTTTTCCCTCAAATTCTTTACCATGCTTCCATTTTAAGAGCACCAAATTCCATGTGTTTTTTCCATGACCTGCAAAAATAGAAGATTAACAAAATTCAAAAGGATTAGGTCTCCTCAAATTAATTTCCCTTCTTCCATCCTCTTTCCCCTTCTTCACTTTCTTCTTCTTGGTGTTTAGAAGACTATCATCTAGCTCCCTTTCACCATCAACACCACAACTTGGATTATCTTCATGCTACTTATCCATTTCATAGCTAAGACAATCAATTTCTTCAACACATTTGAAAATTTTATCATTGCCATAATCCATAGAAATATTTTCAAATTTTGGAAAATCATATCATTATCAATGTCTTCACCAACATCAATAATTATCTTCTCATAATGACTATGCCAATAGCCATCATCATCAAACACATTACCATTATTGGTCTTCCTCTCACTAACAAGGTTTTCCCCTTGCCCCCTATCTCTTTATCATTGCCGCAAAATTTCTTTGTCATCAGATTAACGTGGACATTCAAATGAAAGTTCTCACTAGGGTTTTCCTATCTTCCTCTCAACAACAGCTCCTCAATATGCACTTCGTCAATGACTCTTTATTTCTAGTTCAAAACACAGTTGCTAATTTGCACCGCCTCTTATCAAGGGTGGAGCAATATTGTACACTCTCAGGTTCCACTATAAATTGGAATAAATACTCTGTTTATAGCTTTTCGGGCAATTACAACCATGTGAACAGCTATAACTGGAAGCAGCTCCAAGATCAAGACATCATTAAGATTCTGGGGATCCCTTTCCATTTTAGAGGTTCAACCTCTACTCTCTAGGAGCAGGTTATTTTTTAGATTCAAAAAAAACTTGATAAATGGAAGACTAAACCCCTCACACTTGTAGGTAAATACCTTGTTTATAAGTCCATATGTGTGTCCACCCATGTGTATTACTCTTCGTGTTGGGCCCCCTCCCAAGCTGCCTACCAGAAGCTTGAATGTTTATTTCATGACTTTATGTGGTCCTCCAAAGATTCTCAGAAAGGATTTCATCGAGTCACTTGGAATATTTTTACTCTCCCTAAGAATAAAGGTGGCTTAGGTCTTTTGAATTCCTATAAGCATGGAATTACCCTAGTTGCTAAGTGGTTGGTTTAGCATTTAGATGCCTCAGACATCATTGGGACCCTCCTCCAATTAAGGCTTCATCAAGCATGCCCTTCTGGAAAGGCATCCATTTTGTCAATTGGATCTTTTCCCCCCTCACTATCATTCTTCCAGGTTCTCATGTTTTCAAAAGCATCTGGAGGGCCTGGCAAATTCTACACAGTTACATTGACTGGACTAATGTTAAGATCAATCCTACTATCCTCTCTAGATTTTGTCCATGGTGGTTACCTCTGTCGCCCACTCCCCTTGCCATCACAAAGGCTAAGATGGCTACCTCGTGGTTTTGGAAAGGTGTCATCTCCTTGAATTATCTTAGGTTGGCTAGCCATTGGATTTCGGGGGTCAAGTTTAGCAATTTTTATGGGGAGTTGGCTACAATAAACCATTGCCTATTCTAGTTCTACTCCTTTCTCCACGATCATTGGCACATTGACGTTACAGTGCAAAGCCCTTTTCAAGGCCTTCAATGGCTTAATGGGGTTAAACTCTTACCCTACCATCCATCTATCCCCTTTCATCTTATGCGTGACTCATCCAAGGTCATTCAATGCTACATAAGCATTGGCACAAACACGAGTTAGTATCATTTTGGATCCCTCTCTTCCAAAATATTTGGAACCTTTCGACCCTCCCTAAAATTAATCAGTTCCTCTGGTGTCTCCTCCACCATGGTATACCTATTGGTAAATGGTTAGAATATCTAGGAATTCCCAATCCCAATTTCCCTCTCTATGGTGGACAAGATGACTTTGTCCGTGTGTTTTGGCATTGTCCCTTTGCTCAACATGTGCGGAAGTGGGCTTCCATAGTTTTTCCTTAATACAAGCTATCTCAAGAGGATGTCATATTCAGTTTTTTAAACATTACTTCTACTAATCTCAAGTTTCTATGGAAAGTTATTAGGCCTACTATTTTATATTATATTTGGAAGTGAAGATGCAATGTTATATTTCAAAGGACAGATTATTCTAATAAATGTTTGCTCACCAGGTTGGAGAAGTTGCAAATCGTTCGCCTCATTCATTTCCAACTCACATCTCAAGCATCCAAGTTCAATCTGGATAGACATCAGTTGGTTCATCTCTTGCAGTTGTGGAAAATAACTATGCATTCCAGTAACACTCATCATCAGTAATCTCTCCAAGAAAGCTTTCCTTTTCTATTGTGAGGAGTCACCATTGGAACTCTCTCTATCCTTAATTGAGAGCTTTTTTTTCCTTATCTAATTCTATGTCCTTCTATCTTGTAATGAGTCAGCATGGGTGGACATTTGGTGGTGCCACAATTCAGGTTTCCTTCTTTAATACTTGTTTATTTATAAGGTTGGTCCTAAGTTTTATGCATAGTGCTCTCAACTTCCCCCTTCCCCTTAACCCTATGACTTGTTCAGGTTACTGTAACTGATACATTGTTAATATCAATAGAACATTTGTTCGGGGTCCGACACCCCCCCCCCCCCCCACTTTCCTCTCACTAACAGTTACATCAAAAGTCACATTCCTCTTATCATTTTCAACATGACACACAATTTCATCACAATTATCAAAATGATCATGATCCTCATTGATATTGAATAAAACACTACCAATCAGAAGTGAAAACCTATCATCCATCACACTAGCTTCAACATGAGAGACATTACTACCATCAACAAGGTAAATCTTACACTTACTTACATCTTCGTGGCTTCTCCCATCCATCTATGCTCCAACTTGATCTTCAACATGTGGCTATCCAATCTCTTTAAAGTTTGAAGGTTCAAGATCCCTAATAGGAATTCCCAATTCCAATGACTTCTCATCTTCAAAGGAATCATCAACAACCTCTTCATTCCATTTTGGAGTTACCAACTCAAATGGTAAACTCTCCTCCATGGCTTCAGTAGCAGATTCATTAAAAAAAATCATTAAAACAATCATTCTTCCACATACCTTGGCTAGAAGACTCTCCCATCTTCCATTAGATAGCCTCCACTTGGCTTATAATTTCCTTTCCCTTGCCACAAGGTATAGAATAATTGTAAAAAGTATGAGAATCATACCTTCTAGTAATTCTCTTGACCCTTCTTGGAGAAGTCCCTTGATACTGACCATTCCTTTGGATTGGATCCTTCACCTCCCATAACTCATGAGGTAGGAACTCTCCTTGATTAGCAACATATATCATCTTTAACTTTAAAGATCTCTTGGTCCCTTTGATGAAGTCCTTGGTTTTATTCCTTGAAACCTTGGAGTATTGAGCACTCCTTTTCTCAATAAAAAAAATACTTCAAAACTCATTTTCTCATTGATCTCTACTTCATCAAATCTTTCTTCTTCCTCATTTTCTTGATTAACATTTACATTTCCCATAAACATGCAAGAATTAATTTCTATTGCATATTTAATCACAATAAGTCTACCTTCATTGGAGGATTATTCCTTTTCTAAGATTTGGAGTTCCTTTCTCTTGGAAACCTTTGTCATATTACACTCCCATTGTTTGTGTCCCTTTTCACCATAATTGAAACATTGAATGTTGGAGGCATAACCATTTCCTTAACCCTTTCATTCTTGGAGTAGTCTTTCTTCAAATCTTGGCTCTCCCTGGACTTCTCTTGCTTCTCATTAGTGTCTTCCCTAGCATTTCCATTCTCCTTAACTCCTTTCTCACTTTTAAAATCTTCAAAGTTCTTTCCCTTAGAATAAATAGGACCTCTAGTATATAATTAAATTTTCTTTTTAGCCTTAAGGGCTAATTCAAAAGCATCATCCAATGTTTGGGGCTCACAAAAGGTTAGCTCTTGTTGATACTTCCTTTTCAGTCCTCCTTAAAAGTTAGATTCTATTCATAATCATCCCAATGAACTTTTGCAAGCTGAAAAGCCTTAAAAAAATCCATGTAGTAGTCCTTCACACTCTTATCAACTTGTCTTAGGGACTTCAATTTTTGGATGGTCTCTTGTCCATGGTGAATCTTCGCAAATTTTTGCTTGAGCATGAACTACATTAAAGACCAATCCATGATAGGAGTACCATTTTTTAGCTTTTAAGAATGGCTTTCCTTTTCCCACGATACAAGTACTATGTCTTCCAATTTAGTTTTAGTAAAAGAAAAATTTTAATGATTTCCACATCTTCAAGTTCAAAGTACTTGTTAATCATTTCTAGCCAATAGAGAAAAGATTTAGTTCCTTCCATGTCATTGAAGGATTTGACTTCAATATGAGTTATCCTTGAAGCATCTCTAAAATATTTTTCAAGAGTGACTTCAATTCCTTCACCTTGCTTCTCTTGAGGCTTAAAAGGAAGTTCCTTTTTCCCTTTACTCGAAAAAATGAAACCTTGAGACTAATTCTCAACACTAGGAGCATGAAGAAAAAATCATCTTGAGCTTCTTCTTTTCCAAAGTATTCATCTTCAAAAGGAATATCATCTTCAAGGGATGACATCAAGAAATTTCTTGAAGGTCTTGGTGAAGAATTGCATGACTTATACCCTTGCTTTGATACTTTTGGTGAAGTACCATGTCCTTTGTTCTCTTCAAGCTTCTCAATTTTCTCAACAATGAGCTTAAGAGCATTTCTCATGTCATCCATGTCTCTTGACAAAGCTTGAACAATCTTTTACTTTGGAGGAATGATGGAAATTGATCTAAAATGCAATTTTCACAAAATTCTACAAGGAAAGATGAAATTTTCAAGATTTCTTAAATAATGAAACAAGAAATTCTCATATCTTAAAAGAAATGAGCATAAGACCTTCAAATCCTAGCTATTACAAGCCAATGGATGTCCAAATCCACATTATCTTCCAATTCTTAAAATATATGACAAACTTAGGGATCAAAGGGAATTTTAAAGCCCTAGGATGAGTAGAACAAGTAGCAAAAGAGAATTCATCCAAGCTTGAGAATTTGAAGTGATTCATTAAAATTGAAATGAGAATTATCCACTTGAATGCAGTTGTCTTCATATTCAAGCTACTTTTATACAAATCTAATGAGGACCTCCCATGGATTCAACAATCCAAGCTCTCTCAAAGTCATAAAATGGAAAATTGAACAAGAAAAAGAGAAATGAAAGGTTTATTCTTACTCAAACTGAAAAATTACAACTGAAAGGAAGTAAAATTCCAAAGGACAAACAAGAAATTCAATCCAACTCTCACATACTTAATTAAAACAATCACACACACATAAAGATGATCATCAGCGCATCTTTCCAAGACTCTATCTCCCTTTCTTTCTCTAGACTCTCCTTAGACTCTCTTGATCAAATTGGAGGCACAAGAAGTCTATTTATATCTTTTTATCCTATCTCTTCATCTTCCCGCTAACTTATCATTCAATTTAATGTCTATTAAAATCTATGGGATACGTCTTTCCTAACTACAGAGGTCTCAGAGTAGATGTCCTTAAATCATGTGGGATGTCTTAGTAGAGACATCTACAATAGAGCTGGGATGTCTCACTTGCAATTGGGACATCTCCTGTGTAGATGGGACATCTCCTTTTCAAGGAAAAAATACAAAGATGTTTTTTTCAATGCTTGGAACCTTCAAACACCTCCAAAAAGTTCCCATGGCCTGTAGAACACCCTAAAGTCATCAAAATAGACCCAAAACATTTCTAAACATGCCAAAACTATGGGGAAAGATCCCATTAATGGAGAGGTGTTACTTCTGCCTATTTTATGTCCACATTAACGATCATGCTACAAGGTACATTAGTAGAACCTACAATAAATACAATTAACTTAATCCTTAATCAAGACCATTAACATTATCATTAATGGCTAAATTACCACATTAATTTTCCTATTAATGCATTAGTTATCACATTAAGTATGATTTTTATACAATGATATTTCATGAGTGATTGCATCAATGTAGAGTAATTATAAGGTTGATCCTAACCTAACTAGCCCTCATGTAAGACCAGAACAACTATTGGATTATAAACCCTCATACATGTCTAGACCAACTATTGGGATATGTTACGGCTAGTAACAATTCTATAGCTATCCTACATCTTAGCTTTTTACTATCACCTAAGGTTTCATAATGTGGAGTACACTTCATTAGGCTATGAAAATCCCCTAAATCAACTTTTCCATGTTAAGAACTAGTCAGGTAACATGCCATTAGCTTCAAAGAATCATCTAAATCAAGTTTACCATGATCAAGTCCTACCTATTTTTAGTATTAGTTAGTTTTTTTTATTTTTTGCAATCCTTGTTAATTAATAAATCCTAAAGGTTAGATTTCCTAGCTTTTCAACAATACAAACATACCCATACATGCTTGGAATGTTAGCTAGCCAACACCGTTAAAAGACATGATTAAAGAAGATAATGCATGTGGAAGGAGAAGTTGAAATGTAAAGTGAAAGATTGAAAAAAAATATGATGAATTACAAAAAGAAACAACAAATCATGGTTAGATCAACAACACATACCATATGGTTAGATCATATCACTAGATATCATCACAAAACTAGAATTTTCCAAGAGACATGAAACTAAACTCTAACACTTTTCTTGATTATTATTTCTTATCATTTATCACAAATAATGCTTAAGTCCTAATAAAATTTAACATATGATCTATTAATTGAATAAACTCATAATTATACATCTTTCTAAATTACAATATTTTGTATTCTATAGTCATTCTTGGTATTTGGATAACTCATTATAAGTCACTTCTTCATAACATATTCTTCTTAGCTACATCCTTATGATGCCTTCCTTTGCCTGTTTCTTATGATAGGTCTTCTAGGAATATTTGTAGTTGATTAGTCTTACATGTGTTGGGTCATTGTGGACTCCTTTAGTCATCCATAGCTTGGCCTATTAGGGATTAGTATCTTATTCATGGCATGTTCTCATTTCGTAGTCATTTTCTTTACTCCATTGAAATCTTCTAGATGATCTTTTCTTCCCCTTTAGGAAACTAGAACTGATTACAAATTACTTATCTTGGATCTTCTCTTCCAATTTAGGAAACTAGATCTTTCTTCACTTCTTTCACTTATGAGCCACTTGTTAACTTTTGGTTTCTTCAATAGTCATTATGAATTCTATTTCTCTTAATGAATTTTGTGTTTTGTTATACCTCTTGATGCATAATGCTCCCATTGCTTTTGATATGTATTTATTATTTCTTGTAGTCTTGATTTTTTTTGTCTTCTACATAATACTACATTATGTACCTTCTCTAATGATTCATCATTGTTTACACTTACTATCTTATTAGTCTTTTATTATTTCTCACCTCTTTCTCATTTTTCATAATTGGTTGATAATTGCTTATGTCTCGTGGAAAGGTTGTGATGGTTCTCAAGATATTAGCCACATCCTTTTATTACAACTTATTTACAATTAGTTACGAACAATCTTGATTAGTTATGAAATTGATGATTGTACATTGTGTTAAGATCATATTCTAACACTTCCCTTTAAACATTATTTTTGTAACTTTATTTATTTTTTCCTGCAAAATTGATGAGAGAAAAAGAATATTTTATAAGCATACAATACTTCATGGTGTCCAATAAAAAATAATTATATATTCATATGAATTAATGGAATTACTCCTGTTCACTAAGAAGTTCATAAAAATTAAAAATGACACAATAGAAATTGGGCACAAGGAACATTTGTTCTTCATTGATCTTAATGAAAAATAATACATTATGGAGAGATAATATGGGGAATAGATAGTATGAACTCTATTTTAGTGACAAGTGGTGACTAGGATGCATGTGCAACTTCTTATTAAACATTAGTAATAGGGGCAGTATTAGATGATAGTTCAGAAGTAAAGGAAGGAGGTACTTCAATTTCTACTACATCCACTAATGATTGTGGATGTAGCACTTTTGATTATTACTATGTCATGGATGCCTTTAGTGCTTTCATCTTCCTCTATAACTCTTCAAGTTCTTCTTAGTATGCATTGACTTCATCTTCTTTTGAGATAAGGTACTATTAATACTCTTCTATTTATGAATTGGTAGCATACATCCTCTCTTTGGCTTCCTAGATGTTGACTTGTAGTGTTTGATGATCTATCAATAATTCTTAATTTTTCTTAAAAATATTGTTAGCTTCTTATTTCAGCTATTTAGCTTTAATCTATAAATCTTCCTTCTCTTGTAAATACTACTCCTTAATCATCGTAACTTATTCTTTTAGTTTTTTCATAAATGGAGCTTCCTGACTTGGTCCCTAATCTAGTAGCTATAATTTATGCCTGATATGCACGTTGTATCATTCCACTATCAATGAAAATTTCTAAAAATATAATTTATTTTATCATATTTTTTAATTTAAGTTTACAAGATAGTTTTCCATTCTTCTTTCTCCTTCTCTATCAGTGATAAGTTCTTGACAGCCTCTAAGATTTCATCATCTTTTCTATCTTGTACTTGTCTAAATGTTCCATAATGGATCATGAATTCAACATAAAGATATACACCAACTATTATAATATTATGATTGTTTATCACATTTTCCTTCCTATTGTCCAACCAATATTTTACTACCCTTTTTATTGTAACATTTGCATCCTTACTTTGAATTGCAAATTTTGGAATTTTCAATATTTATATTTCTGACAACTCATATCACCATTAGTGTAATTAATTCTTATGGTGGTGATCATTCATAGCATACTAAGTTATCATAAAAATACTCATTTTTTATTTCTTTTCTTTATGTTTCATGATGTTACAAAGTTCAAGTTCTTTAATACCATGGCTTATTTCATCCACACATTACACAATATATGCTTAGCATCATGCAGTTTAGGATAATAGAGTTTAGTATAGTTGGTTCCTTGGGGCTTAGAATATTGAGACTTATTTTTAGACCTCTTATTATAATCTTATGGTCTCCTTACTTATCTATTGATATTATTATTGTCATGTATTCCTTTATTTTTATAATCATTTATGGTGTTCTTTTCCATCTTCCAATATTGTAGTAGCTCATCTAGCTTGTCTTCCATTCACAAGAGTATGTATATAATGTACTCCATATTAAGTTCAAGAAGAAAATGATATTGGATGCTATTCCTATGATCTACTGATGTCATAGGAGATTTTAGTATTCTTGCTAAGATCATTTTCTAGAGTCTTATCTAGTCACGAACTTGCTCAATGTTTTATTCTACCCTTGTATTGTAATCTAATTCTTCTTCTTCCTTATACTTTATGATACATCACCCTATGTTCTTATTTCTTACACTCATGCTTTCTTATATAATGATAAATTGATTAACTATAAAATACACCTTATGTAACTATTTTTTGTTTATGAATTGTTGCAAATTCTTAACATATCACTTTACTCTGATTTTGATAGTTTTTTTTGTTTTATATTTGTATTCAATCTATAACAACTTATTCTCATAACCAATTTTTAGTAGTGCTATAATACCATCTTAGAGTTTAGTTTTACATCTCTTGAATAACTCTAATTTTACAAGAATCTTTTTAGATTATGATTTATTGATTGAACAAGATTATAATTATACATATTTTGTAATTATGCTAATTTATATTCTATAGTCACTCTTGGTATATTGCTAACTCATTATGAGTCACTTCTTCATAACATATTCTTCTTGACTACATCGTTATGATGTATTTCTTTACCTATTACTTATGATAGGTCTTCTAGAAATTTTTCCAATTGGCTATTCTTGTGTGGGCTAGGCCCTTATGGACTCCTTCAACAATTCATGGTTCAACATATTATGGACTCCTTCTACTATCATTCTTCTACATCTCTTCCATGCAACTTCATCTATTTTTTCTAATCTCTACATGTTCTGTTAAACCAATATTCCTTCCATAGCATACTATGATGAGAATATTTGAAAGTAATATATCTTATGTAGAGAGCCATGAGTGTTCTATCATTTTTACTCCATGTGAAGATGTGTTGGTCTTGAGTGGTATAGGAAGATATTTTATCAATTTATGAGTTATCTATATCATTAAAGTGTGTAATTTATCTATGCCCCATTTCTACGGCATAGCACCTCAACTTGGTGTATAGAAAATTTTTCTTATTTCTTTTCCTATTTTCTTGCTTTCTTAATTCTAAAACACTATGTTTCATCTCTCTCTCTCTCATGTTTGTCTATTTTTTCTCTAACTTCTCTTTCTTATTTATTTCCCTTCCTCTCATTAACACCTCAATGAGGATTGGGTGATTCTATTATATTCTAGCAAGGGTGCATTGAGAGTTTAAGTGGGACAAGGTATGAACACCATCAATGGCATTCCTTCAACCATTTCATGTGTAGGATTTAGCCATGCTCCTTCCTATGGTACAACATCAGCCTCATGACTAGTCTATTAGTGATGTACTAATAATATTTTCTTATCCCAAATTTTTCTCCCTTTTTTTGTAGGTACATTCCCAACTCATCATCCATTCTCTTCTTAATAAATACTCCTTTAGCATCTTAGCAACATCCATTAAAAGGGGCTAATGTTATTAAGGAAAATTGTTACTTCAAGGAAATGTGTGACTTCAATATTATCACATCCACTTAGATCATCAAATGGCCTTAAGGTCATCTTCACAAGTCATCTTTTGGGCTTTTCAAGGATCCTAAAACATGTTCTCAACTATCCCCTAGAGAACAAGCATTAATTTTGTGACTTCCAACAACTTTGAAAGTTGAAAATAATAAGTTTAATCTAGGTCATTCTAACATTGGTGCTAGCATCATTTGATATAGTTTCAACGCATTGATGGCAACACTATCATCACTACATTAGCATTCTACATCATCAACGTCATCTAACTTTCACATGAACTTTTAGTTTTTAAAACAAGATTTGAGTTATCTTTACTTAACTCTAAGAAAACTTTGGAAATCCTAATCTATAAATTTTGAGATTATTTCATGAGATATAAAAGCATTGTTCAAATTTTGAAAGATCTGAAATGTAAGTACGTAAATTAACTACATCACCTACATGCTCTATGGCCACCTCAATGTGACTTATAGTTTGTGAGCTCAACCTCCACACCGATATCACTAATAACACATACAAGCATGTTTAGACCATTGTTAATATCATTTATTGTAATTCCATCACCAAGGCTAACATCAATGTTACTTGCTATAGTACCAACATCACTTGCAGAATAGTTCATGAAATTGACCCTATTTTGATCTAAAAGTATCTTTGAATAATACAACATATTCTTCATCCATATCTACATTTACAAAGGGTCAAATTTAAACCATTTATTTGCTAAAAAAATAAGGTCCAATTATTAATTTTAATCCACAACCTATATTTCCCATCATTGTAGCATTTAGTCCTCCCTAGGAGGTAAACTTTGTTCATTTATTTAATTTAACATTTTCATTTAGAAGAAGAAAAATTAAACCCTCTCTCACATATCATGTTCTCATTCTCTTATTTAATGTTATGCCTTTTTCTCATTTATATTACTTATACTCTACCTTATATCACTTATATTTCATCAAATATATCATTAAGTTTATTTCCATTCAACTACATTCCCATCCATTCTAATCTTCGTTGATAGGATAAGTTTGTATTCAATTCAAAGTTCATGTCTTTTCAATTTGTGATCATCATATATTAAGAATCATATCATTCCAAATACCATTTATGGTCATAGATTAGATATTTAATATCTAATTCATGGAAGTATGCTTGTAGGGTTGTGAGAGAATAATTTTGCAAAAACAAATGAAATAACTGGTTGGGAATGTTTTAGTGTCTAGCTAGTTTGGAAGATTTTTTATTGAACTAATTACTTATGTTGTAGTTTTCCTCTATTTTTAAATGATTCT
Source organism: Gnetum montanum (assembly GCA_015680685.1). NCBI lineage: Eukaryota > Viridiplantae > Streptophyta > Gnetopsida > Gnetales > Gnetaceae > Gnetum > Gnetum montanum. The sequence continues at coordinate 215,491 of MNCI01011801.1, read as the reverse complement.
AAACTTTGTATATTCTGATTATTAGACTATACCAAATAATTCATATTTTTAATCTAGACAAAATTTATGTTATTGTTGGTTAACAATATATATGAATTAATAATATAATAATTCATTTTTATGTTTACAATATGGCTCAAACATTTTTCTTAACTACAAAAAAGAGGAAAATCTATCTAGGTAAAATAATAATTGAACTAAAAGTATGTATGATGCATGATATGTAGACTTTATAATATCTTGAAATGTTTGTCTTCTAGTTTGGCCAGGAAGCACATGTGCTTTGATATGGATTATATGAATTACTACACTCTTGTGATATTTGGTAAAATTATGTATTTTTTCTTATGAATTTTAATGAAATTATATATGTTGGTTGATAAATGTTACGTGTTATGAGGTATGTGTTGCATAAAGAAAATAGGATTGGTTATTTATGCTAGCTAGTATTGGTTAGATGCCTTGTGTGGTTTGTTGTAAAGGAATATGTAGTACTAATTGTAGGTGTTTATTGGTTATGTAAAATTGTGGAATACTATTGGTATGAGCAAGAATGCATGGGTATGAATTAAGCTAGCATAAAATTCAATCTTAAAGACATTTTCTTTTGTGACAATGAATGAAGCACTAATTGCTTATAATTAGTTGGTGGGTGAAACTAACATAAGATGTGTGGACTAGTTAATGATAATGCACCCTAAAGGTAGTATTGGATTAACCCTTGTTGTGAAGCATCAATGAGTTTTATGTCTTAAGCCTCATGCTAGAAGTGAAAGAGAATAGGTGTATTCATCTCTATGACTAGTACATGGTATAGGTGTATTCATTCCTATAGCTAATCATCCAAAAGACCAATGTTTGTGGGCTATTATTAACCTATACTCATTCTACACTGAGAGAACATATGATATATGCTAGACACCACATTTAATTTTGTGTGTATTTATAACATATGAGGTTGATCTTTGTGGTAATAGATGTACGTGTGGATGGTGTGTTATATTATTATGGATGTGCAATGCTTTGTTTGCTATTCTTATTGAGTTGGTACATGGTTGAAACCGTGGATTTTCATAAGCCTATATTAGTAGTTTGAGCTGATGATATGATATGTATTAGGACATTAGATGCACTTGCATGACTAACCTTTGATGTAGGATGCTCTCTTTCCCAATTCCTTTTCTCCAGTACTATACCTAATAGTCATCTAGCAAGGAAAGTAGAAAGGATTTCCACTTAATTTATATTAACTATATTTTATACAAGTAATAGAATTAGAGATACTAGAGAGCCTTATGGTTGATGAATAGGATTGTGCTTAAACACTTATGTATATATGTTTATATTTATATATATTACCCATGAGATGGATGTGTATGCCTGTAGTTGTAACGACCAAAAACGTCGATGGCTGTAACACCGAGGTCGACAAGTGCATAGCCTAATCTTGAATCCACATGAGGACCTACTAGAGGTAGAGACAGGGTGCCCTGAATGATCTTGTCGATCGAATAGAGACTTATTGGATGTAATCAGGGTGTAGCATGGTTAGCCGTGATGCTAATTCGAAATGGTGCTAAGTGTTCAAATGGTGTTAATAGTGTTAATGATGTTAATAGTGTCAACTATAGTCAAGTTTTTTGAAAAAAAAAAGGCATCAACATGTAGGGATAGTTAACCAAGCATAGTTTTAGGCATAACTATGTGATGAAATAGCAAAAAATGCAAATGAAATGCTAAAAATGCAAAGAGAGAGAGAGAAGCATAACACCACCCCAAATGGGGTTGAGTGTAGTTAACACCAAAAGGGGTTAGAAGGTACATGGGATACAATAGACATAGTGGAGAGCATAGTCATAATATCAAAGGTGTCTAGCCATGAATATTGGTGCTCACTGAGGTATCTACATTTGCCAGGTTGGCCACTGTAATGTATCATGGGCTACAATGTTATGCTAGGCTGCAGTGGGGCTGTAGTGGGAATGTGGTGGGGCTACAATTCTCTACAACTTCACCAAATGCTAACCCAAAAAATTTTCCAATCCTTGATTTTCCAAAATGCCAACCTTGAAAACATTAAGGGCATAGGATCTTTATAGGATTAGGGTTAGCACAAAATGTGGCCTGGTCATTGTTGGCGACCGTTTGGGATGCGACCGCCAACGAGTGTCCTTAAATAGGATTTAGGTGCCTGTTGGTCTCTGGAAACACCAAGGCCCAGATACCTCCAAATAAACTCAATAGTTAATGTGAGTATGTGTGAGTGCTGTTGCAGCGTGCAGTTGTGAAAAATGAAACGATTGCGTGGTGTGTAAACTACAAATGACTTATCTTAAAGAGATTCAGCCAACTTTGCCAAGTATTGTGCGTTGTTGAGAGTTCCTATTTTGTTCAATTACCTAGTCTATGCAGTCCTTATAATACCTACTTGTAACAAATAAAATTTTGCAAAACATTTGAGCACAACACTACGAATCTACTTCTAATTTTCCCTAGAGAAAGAGATAGTTCCACAAGAAAACTAGAAATAGAGCAAGATTCGATGGAAATAGATAGAAAAGAAAGCAGATTTGTGTAGACCTCAAATATTTAAACAAGGTAAAATGACATGAGTAAACACTTTGCAATAAAGCTATCCCAAATTCAATATCTACAAATTGTTCAAACTTCCAAGGCTCAAATGAGCAATTTCTTCAAGATAATCCTATTATGCTACCAAAAAAATGCTATGTAAACTACCACGTACGAGACTTCATTTTGGCTAGATAATGGATGTCAACAATTGCATTCAATAGAACCTTCAAAAGACTTGACAATTTCTAATTGAAATACCACGGAGATTCACTTTAAAGATAAAAAGAAGCTCTTCTGGTCCCATCAAAATATCAAAGATTTTCTGAACCCTCTTGACTATTGAATCATTCAACGGAATGACTACAAGCAGAGGCTCTCTTACAACAATCCCAATAGCGGTTCTTATACGTTGCACAATAATCAAATTTACTGCTAAAATTCTCTTAAGGCTTTTAAACACAAGCGCTTCTATGGCAAAATTTTAACAGAAATTTTCTATAGGGAAACAAGAACAATAAAAGCAATCTAAAAATCCAAAAATTACTTGCCAAGGATGATACTATCTAAACCACTAGCTAAACAATTTAAACAAAATAAAAAACAATATACATAACTCACAGGACTATGACAAAGAGGCTGAAATCTTTTATTTAGCAAGCCATCTTACAAGCAATCATTCACAATTTCTTCTTTACAAGCTCTTCCCAAGACCCAAAGTGTGTCTCCAAGTGAGAGCCCAATGTCTTCTCAAAAGTGTGATGTACGAGACCCCAATCGTTGATTTTTTTTTCTTGACCCCTGAAGCCTTTTTATAGGGTTCAAAGGTAGGTAGGTAAGTTACAAAATATCTTGGGTGGTTTAACCACCATAGAGATAAAAAAGCTACAATGGACAAGTGTCCTATTCAATTGTTAAGTGTCTTCATTCAGTTGCCAAGTGGTCACCATGGAGAGAAACAAGTTGTAGTTGACAAGTGGCTTGACAAGTGGCCATTGTGGAGATAAAAAGGTTGCAGTTGACAAGTGGTCCTGGTGGTGGTTACAAACATCATGGGATTAAGGCTAGGAAGTTGCAACTTCCACACAAAGTTACAACTATAGAAATAAAATATATGGTGTGTCCTATTGGATAACTATCCAATATAACTCCTTAGCATATGCAAATTTTTAAATTAATATTAATACTTACTTAGTACACAACCAAGGGCTGTCAAACATACAGTAGCATAATAACAACTAAATTACTTATATAAAAATCCAAAGTTAATCAAAATAAATGTCATGCTCTGCAACCAGAGCCTCGATGTAGTTGTGAATGCGTGGTCAATGACGAGGTATTTGACGGAGAGTCCTTTGTCATGGGTGATGTTGTTAGGAATACAGTTTCATCCTCTGAACGTTTTGCTGCTGCATCCAGTGGTGTTGTCATGTACAGGCCATGCCCATTTGTGTTTTTTTGGTGTTTGCTGCGAATTGGCTTCACCTTTGACCACTGGTTTTTTTGTTATTGGCAACATGACACGTGCTGGCTGGGCTGCATAGGAAATCAGTTTCTAAGAGGAAGGATACGTTGGTGGAGGATCTACCATTGCTGCATCCACAAGTGTCTTTCATGATTTATTTCAAATAGAACAAGTTTAATGATGGTTACTAAAATCTTTAGAGAATTACTGCAATATTTTTGGCATCCTCCAGTTTGGATGTGCCTGCAATGTAGAGTCACAAGCATTTTCAGTTGTTGTGCGTGTAAGGCGTATGAGAGCTACACCTCATTCAGCATCCACTCTATGTATCATGAATAATCCTCGTCCACGATGTTGCCATCAGGATGGCGCTCCACTTTTTCTCAGACGTTGTTGTTGCTGTTGCTTTCCCATCAAAGTATCCATATACCACGTGCCTGGTCATCACTTTGCTACGCCAAATCCACAGCCGTCGCCGTCAAACATGCAATGCCACCATTATTATCTAACATCACCCATGCATCGCTCATAACAGCTAAAACTAGCTCTGTGCATGACCTTTTGGTAGCTACCACGTGGCGCGTCACAGTGCCGATCACTGGATTGAAAACCCTAAAGATCGTCTTCATTTGCTGCTCCGTGTATGGTGCCTCCTCCTTCTATAACTGCTTCTTTTTTTTGTTCCACTGCAAGCAGAGATAGTACTAGTGACGACCCAGGATGCTGATTCTGGTGAGTGCTGCAACAACGGAAACGGACCACATGGCCCACAGAGGTCGTCGTTTCTTAGTGAAAACGTGGACAAGATTATCTCCTCGTCTTCGCTCTTGGCCACGATGTAGATCTCATCTTCCATAAACCAACGAAGAACCAAAGAATAAGCCACGGTTGAGATGGTAATGCCAATAATTAGTATTGCATGACCTCTCGGTAGGGCAGCATTCTTCTGGCTTGTTCACCTCCATCAGATTGCCAGTAGTAGCTCAACAAAACCCTTGGCCACTGTGAAATTCATCCACAGCAACTTCTCAGTTTTCTAAAATCGTGATTCTACTTTAAAGGCATCCTCAATTTTAGAATCTGATCTATAAGAATTGATACTGGTGCCTCCAAATGAGCTTGAACACTCTGATGCCTACTCTACAACATTTTTTTTTATTTGTTACTGAGTGTCTTTCAAAATATCCAACTTCAACGCTTCTCCCAGATAACTCTATCCTTGAAACATTTAGTTTTTCATTGTCTCAACTTTTCTCTCTTTAGTGACCTTATCAGGCAAGATGTTTTGTGCAAATGTAAATGAAGACACACGAATATTGAAAACTTTCACCAATATTTTGATGGGATAGTTCATACAAACATTTGTTCATGACAATCTCTGAACTGTTATTGCAGTCCTTGCCATTATTAGTAATATGAAAAATATTTTTGTACTTTATCTACAAACTCCTCAAAATATTTTCTACCACAAAGGAGCATGCTATATGTAGCATCCCACTTCTCGATGCCCTCTTTTTGACATACTATTTCAAAATCATCCCCAAATGATTTTCAAGTTTCATATTCCTTGCAATGAATCAACAATAAGGATATTTTTCTTTTATTATTCTTTAAGAAATTTTCTAAAGGCAACGAAAATATCCAAATGATCAATTCCTAAAAGTATTTCTAACAATAAAGATTCCTTGCTTGTTAATTCAATCGCCATTGGCACATTATTTCTTGTAACCTTCTATTCACTGTCCATTATTTCCACCAATAATATTATGGTCTCCCTGATATGCATGTCTTTCCTCTTTAAGGGCTCCATGCAAGGAATGCTTTAGTTGATGATGTACACAACCAATGATGTTTCTTTGAGGACAATACTCTAGTATACCTAATCCACCTCACAGCATGTTCCAAATAAGAGTTAGATAGACCTCTTGAATATCCACAAAAGAGATGGGTTGGAAGAAGGTGAACATCTTCAGTAGGGATAAGTAATGATCAAAGAATTCTATAGACTTGAGCCATGTAAAAGTTCCAACCTAGTGAATTTTGAGAAGCAAAATCATATGCTTGTTTCCCATGCTAAGTATCGGTCCAATTGATAATCTGAAGAACTAAAATTAGGGAGAATAAATGCATCCCATCTCATCCAATATTTTTTAGCAAGTGACAGGAATCAATACCTTTGAAACCTACATCTTACCATTTCAATAGTTCTATTGAAATATTTTTAAGGTTTCAATCATCTCATATCTCTATTCCATGAAATGGCCAAATGTGCCAACAGTCATCACATGGCAAAGGAAACGATTGGGACTACACTCTCATCCAACTACCCTATCCACTAGGCTAGTGGGGTTAAGCATAGTTACAATTTTGGGTAAGAGGAAATGTAAGAAAGAGAAATATTCTATGGACTACGCTTGCTAGGGATGAGTTGACTACCTTGGTATGCCATTGTTATGTTGTGGAGGCTACCGAAGGCTGTTCTGGCTAACTATGCTTTCCACTAAGGGCTAACTACACTCTAGGGTAGTGGAGAGTATAGTTCCAAAACTTTGAAAATATTTGCAAAAATCTTGCTTCCTACTAACTATTCTCTGGGTTGGGGGAGAGTGTAGTCTCAATGTTGATGGAATCTAGGCTTTTTTGGCAAACTACGCTCCCCTATAGGAGGATGAATACACTTCCAACTAGGGGTTAGCATAGTCCAAGAGTTTCCAAAACATGTGAAAAGCTACCTTTTTGCTAATTGTGCTCTCCACTGGAGGCTAACTACACTATGGGGTAGTGGAGAGCATAGTCTCAGCACTTAGAGAAAACTACAAAAAATTGGGTTTGTGCTAACTATTCTTTCCACAAGAGGCTAACTACACTTTGAGGAAATGGAGAGTGTAGTCTTGACACTTAGAAAAATTTGCTGAAAAATGGCCTTCATGTTGACTACACTCTCTACTAGGCTAACTAGACTCTAGGGCATTGGAGAGAGTAGTCCCAACACTTAGAAAAATTTTGCAACTGGGACTCCATAGTCTAAATTTGGTGGTGTTTAATTGGTCCCTCTTTGTTGACATCTAGAGGAATGTCCCAAGAGATGTTGACAAGGAATGACAAAACACCACAACAGGGCTAGCACTAACATCGCTCTTTAGTACCTAATCGGATGTCTCTACACCATGATCAAGAGTGCTATGGATAGTGGTATGTTGGGAGGAAAAGGTATAGGCAATGTGCTAGGAATAAAAGGGGAGATGAGATGCAAACAAGGTTTCATGATGCAAGGAAATCACGACTGACAATGACCATGGCACCAGAGTGGCCTACCCTTGAAAATGATGACCTCTTGTTGGAATGCTCATGAGAGAGTTAGCATGGATTCAAGGCTAAGCTAGTTGCAAAATTGCTTTGTTGTTGGGTTGCTTGGAGATGTGCTTTTCCCACTTTGCATTTTTTTTGTTTTGCTTTTGTTTTGTTTTGTTTTTTTTTTTTTTTTGGTTTTTTGCTACAACGTGAACCTTATTTAGGCTCTACACTTTTCTAAATGCTTAATGTGAATTGAAATGCTTTCCATCAAGTGAGTTGAGTATCACTAGATGGGCTTTTCTTCATCATTCATGAAACTGCATGACATCTGTATAACAAGTGTTTCCTCCCTGGGATGACTTATGTTACATTTTCCTAGGCTTTGATTGGCTTATAGAAGCTTCCCATGAGATGATTTATGTTATGTCCACCTTGGAAATCTTGGTGTTTGATGAGATGTATGATGAGGGTGCCATGTGATCATAGCACATAAGTGTCTAGGAGGGTTTCCAATCTTGGCTATGTGGGGAATGAAAGAGCATTTGAATGTAGAAGTGGATGTGGGTAGGCTATAATGCAATAGGGGGGATGTTAAATCTTGAGAGGCTTTGCTAGTCCAATCATGCACATCTGAGCACTATGGTGACTTGCTGCTACAATGAGATGCACCTTTGCAAGATGACCCAGGGCTTCATTCTACAAACATAACTTTGACAAGACAAGAAAATCACACAAGACAAAATGCAAATAAAATGTAGGAGGAAAAGATGCTACAAGTGCTCCAAAGGTTGCACTAGTGACAAGTGCTCAAAAAGCTAGTAAAATGCAGGGGGGGAGAGAATGCTGCAAGTGCTCCAAAGGCTGCACCAATGACAAGTGCTCAAAAGAAAAGAAAAATTTTGATGGGTGAAGGTGCTACAACTACTTCAAAGGCTATGCCCATGGTAGGTTCTCCATTCTTGGACATGCAGCTTGCTTTCCCCCATGGTATAGGAGGGGGGCCATGGGTGGTGCTTGCTTGCTCACTTGTAGGAGGATGAAATGAATCATTAGTGGTTGAACATGAACCTAGTTTAAGGTCTTGGTAGACCATGGCTTTACTAGTTTAAGATCCTAGTAGACCATGAACCCAATTTAAGGTCTTGGCAAAGTGTGCTATGCTAGTTTATAGTCCTAGCAGACTACTGTGTGCTAGTTTAACATCATAGCAAACCGACGGCTATGCTAGTTTAGCATCATAGTAGACGAATGCCTTGCTAGTTTAGCATCATAGTGGACAAATGGTTTGCCAGTTTAATGTCATAGAAAATGAGCTGATGTGCTAGTTTAGCATCATAGCCAATGAACTATTGTGCTAGTTTAATTTTGTAGTGAATGTGTTGTCTCTACGCTAGTTTAGCATCATGGTGTTGTGCTAATTTAATGTCATAGTAGATGAGCTATTATGGTAGTTTAGCATCATAGTAGATGAGCAATTCTAGTTTATAGTCATAGCATACTATAGTGCTAGTTTTAGTGTCACAAAAAATGTGTTATGCTAGTTTATAGTCATAGCCAATTGTTATGCCACTTTTAGCATTGTAGTGGATGAGCTATGCTAGTTTATAGTTATTGTAGACTGCTATGCCAGTTTTAACATTGTAAGTCATAGTGGACTATTGCTTTGCTAATTTAACATCATAGTACATGAGTTTCTTACCTTGCTTTCTTGATATGCAATGTTGTATGTTAGATGTAATACAACTTCAAGTATGAATGGATCACTAGATCAGTAAACTTGTTTCCATCCCAATCAACGAGCTTGAATGCTCCATTGTCATAGGACTTAGTGACCAAAGGTGAGAAGATTTTCTCATGCATAGCTATGTCATGTTCATGCAAAACCAACTAGAAAAATGTCAAGTGACACCTGTTTCACAAAGTCAATGTGCACTAATGGAAAAAAAATGTAGTAAATTTTTCCTAGTATGCATGCAAGTTACTATGGAGGCAAGCATGTTTGTGCTAGTTTTAGGCCTTAGCAAGCCATATTCATGTCAATTTTAGCTCTTAGTGGACCGTAGATGTGTCAAATGTGCCATTCCAAGGAGGATTGGTCATGCTTAAGGAGTGAAATTAAGTTGCACATTCGTAAGATAATGAAAAATCATGATTCTAGGCTAAGTATGGGTGATTATGCTCTTACCCAACTATGCTCTCCACTAAGCCTTTGGTGTGGAGCATAGTCTCAACTTGGTGGATCATTAAATGACCTTGGGAGGGTATATAGGTGTGTTTTCACTATGGGTAATTTTTCATTTTATTACTTTTAACCATGAAATCTAGAGCATAGTCTTGTCATTTTTGTTGTGTTTCTACCAATGGAGAGCATAGTTGTGAAGAATGATGTGCTGGAGTGGATGCCTGCACCCAGGACTAGTGAATGTCACCAAGGGGGAGAGGGCACTAGGCCACCTACCATAGGCATGCATGGAGAAGAGGAGGCCATTGACATTAGCCAGGTACACCAACTATTCTCTCCCCTTTGTTCTAATTTTTTGTTCATTTTGGAGTGTTTCAAGGTTTTGGGAACAGAGTCCTATGCACTACTGCGTCTACCTTGCCATAGCAATGGCTACCATGGCTATGTGTTATCATGGCTACAATAGTAGGAAGGATTTTTATTTTCTACGTTGGGGTTCTAGAAGGGTGGGGGTTTGCATTTCACAATGCAGCCATAGGGACCATGGCTACCACTGCATGGTGTAGTGTGGCCACAAGGGACCGCACATGGGATTTTGGGATTGCAGGGTTTAGGGGCCCTACAATATTGTAGTTGTTGTTGCATTCTTTTGCAACATGGCCATAGGAGAAGGGAGCTCATCATGGGGTTTTAATTTTTCAAGTTTGTGGGTCCATGGATGATTAGGGTTTTGGTGCTACAGGTCAGGCTCCCATGAGCTACACTCTGTGGCATGGCTAGAAATGGCACCAGGGTTCTGGTGGTGGCCAAGAAGTGGTCTACCATGGGGGCAAGAGGCACAGCAGGGGTCTATTCTTTTTTGATTTTTTTTTGAAGTTTATATTTTTTATCATAGTGGGTAGGGGTTTCTATTTTTCCCTTTGGGACTATGCGAGGGAATTGGCCATCATGAATGCAGGGGTCACAACGTGGTTGCAAGGGCCATGACTACCATAGTACACCATGGCTATTTTTTTTCTTTCTATTTTTTATTCTACAAGGGTGAGGGCCAGCCACGAGTTACACCTTGTCACGTGGTCGTGGCTACAACCAGTAGCAAAGTGTGCACATTTGTTTCATTTTTTCTTTTTTATTTGTATTTTCTTTTTTTCAAGGGCATGGGAGGGTGTGGCCAACCATGGTAGCAAGGTAAAGGGGGTTACTGGGAATAATGTTGTGGGGAGACTACACTCTCCATGGCCATGGGACTATGATCTCCATGCATTGAGAGCATATTCTGGTAAGTGTTTGTAACAATGCCTACATTACAAGTATTTGGAAAAATGTCTATTTTTGGGACTATGCTCTCCACATTTTAGAGTGTAGTTAGGGTGCTCCTAGAGTTAGAAAAAATTTCATCCCCCTTTTTTCAAACTATGCTCTCTATTGAGGCAATCCATAGTTAGAAACATTTTTGTAGTTTTTGGACTACACTCTCCACTGAGGTAGTCTAGAGTTAGAAAAATTTTGCCAAAATTTTGTTAACTATGATGCTAAACTTGCAAAATGTAGTGCTAAGTCTACAAAAATGTGTTGTACCCAGTGAGTACGAGGCATGTCAAATGGATTGGTTGATGTCCTATACCCACAAGGGCCCAAAGTGTATAGCCAAAATTAAGAATTTTTGCTAGTCCATGTTGTATTGTGTTAATTTTGCTAACTTATCTTAATAATTTCATGCTAAAATTTGCATCTATGTGTGTATACTAACATTTTTCTTGTTTCTTGGTAGTTTCAACGTGCTGTTGAAGCCTGTTTTAATCATAGTGAAGCTCATGGGAATCCTATGCTACTTGAGTGAACATGTTCCTAACATGCCTACACCATATATGTAGGTGAATCATCATGTGATGTGGTTATAGCCAAGGGCTTGTGAGTTCCTAGAATACTTATTGTAGTAGTTTAGTGTGATCATGTGGTCACACTGGGTAGTGAAGGCTACTAGCGCCATCATGGAGACATTGCTACCTAGGGCTAACCGAGGCATCCTAAGATTCATCTTAGATGAGCCCACTTCTAGAATTGATGGGGTAGGTGGTTTGGGCAAAGGTCCTAAGATCATTCAACACCTATCTAGGATATGGGGCATGATGGGTTTTGGTTGCTACAACAAGAGCAACACCCTTTTCATTGCGCTGTAGGTGCATACCCTATTCCAAAATCCACTTGGAACTATCTACTATGATAGAGGGTAAGTGCATTCATGGTTCTTACAATTTTTTTTGCTACTATCTCATGCTAAATTACTAATGGCTTGTGATTAACATTTAGTTCAAAGTTGACGGGGAGGGCCTACATGATGTGGTGGACACTTTAGCCTTAACCTGCACTACCTTAGAGATGTTCTCATCTAGCACAAATGTTTAGGAAACTGTGATTGAGGAAGTAGGATCCAAGATAAAGGCCTACCCTATGCAATACCCAAATTCGTATGAGTGATGTAGGATCCATGATTGGTTGGATAAAGAGATTCTTACAATACCATCCTCATCTCACATCCCATTTGTACCATGTACATATCTATGTTTTGGCTCTTGGCTCATGTGGTTGTTCATGTATACCTTTCAGTTTGTCTCATTTTCATGACACTAACATTGACATTAATTTTCCTTTGTTGCAACAGTGGTTGCCTTAACTGAGGTGATAGTGATTACCACAGACCGCACAAAGGCCACCCTCATCATGAAGTATGGTGATGTGGAGTATGCACAACATTGGCTATGCTAGAAAGAATCAGATGCATTAACTACTTAGCTCATGCATGCTGGGTTGATGGACTTGTTTTTGACCCTTAGCCTGAGTGTTGCAATGGTTTAAATGGTCACCATCATCAATTCCTTTAGTAGTTACATTAGGCAATTTTTCACTCAGGTGCACAGCATGATAGTAGTGTTGGACCTCGATGAGGCCTTCTTCGCTGACCTCTTTGGCCTCTTTACCGATGGCCCAATGATTATGGATAAGGCCAACATGAAGGTGGACTATAGAGGGAAGATTGAGAATTGGTTGGAAGCCACTCAAGCTCACAAGGGCATACCAATTAAGGATGTTCTAGTGCCTGAGGTATGGAAGCTCTAACCTCTTTTTTGTGCTCATGCCTTTTCAAAGTTGGTCTCCCAAGGAAAGATCCTTGGGGTGGAGTAGGCATGGATAATGAAAGAGCTGCTACTAGATGGTATGAGGTTCAACTAGGCCACATATATCAGCACTAACCTACATGCAAATATTGCTAGGTTGTGGTTCAACCTCTAGGT
>MNCI01011801.1:119822-202388 GCA_015680685.1 Gnetum montanum | reverse complement strand
ATAGGGTAATTGCATTACTCATGTGATAACATAGGTGAGGGTCCTTTAGTTGGCACCTGGGACATAAACAAGGTGGACCACTATATTGCAAAGATGATGGGGCCATCTAAGGCCATGTCCTAAGGAGGAGGCTACCACTGAGATTAGGAAGCCAAGCAACAAGAAGATTCACATCAAGCTTTAAAGCTTTTGTCTATGGTTCATTAGTTATATTTATGTAGATATTTTTATTCTTATATGTTTTTTCTGTTAAGCCATATTGTTAGTTAGTTAATGATATGCTATGCATACTAATGTGCTATATGTGTTGATCATAGATAAAGGAGGGACAGTTGTAGGAGCAACAGCCAAGGTAATAATAGAAGAAGCATCTCCCCAAGCCAGGGAGGAGGAGGCTCATGGAGATGAGCTGCATGAGGCAACAGAGACCCTCTAGCAGTTGAAGAAAGAGGGGTTTCTCCACCCTAATGGGGGTAATTTTAACAACTTATTCTATGGTGTGTAGCTAGGTCAGTGCCCTACACTCATGCCTGAGGGGTTGCTAGGTAACTAACTTGTGTCACCATCTATTATTGTTTATTTGCTCTAGTATCTTTAGCTTTTTACCTATGTACTAATTACATTATTGTGTTACAACCTTAGATATTCCAAATAGTGGTCCCACATCTACCTACCACATGGAGCCATGGGTAGACATCCCTAATAAATTCACCTTCATGGAGGACATCATTGAAGACATGGTGGATCGCTTGTAACAAGTGGACCTTGAGCTTGGTATGTGTGCAATGTTGTTTTTCCTTATATTACTTCACTGCTTCAATGCTTAGTTTTTAGCTAATATTGGTCAATTATTTTATGCTTATAGGTCCTAAGCTATGGTGAGATTTGAGCAAGGTGGCAAAGGTGGATGCCCTTCCTAGCATCCCTTTTGAAGTTGATCAAGTACCTCACCACATGTACGAGACATTGAATAAGTGCATGCTTTTATATGTAAAGGTGTTGTGGGTATATAGGTTCTTGAATGAGAACCTATGGAAATGTGTGCATGAGCTACAGTAGAGGATGACTAGCTAAGATGAGAAGATCAAATATCTTCAATCCAAATATGATTTCTTAGTGTCTAGATCGCAAGGAGATAGCACCTGGACTACCTTTGAGATTAAGTATGCTCAATATTGGACAGCTCTCAAAGGTAAGAACAAGGCCACACAGGAGTTGATAGAGTAGTGGCTATAAAATGGACTTGCTCATCCAAAACAACCAAGATTATAAGAACTACAGCATGAAGGTCTATCGATGGGGGCAAATGTAGAAGAACCACAAGCACTGGTATAAGAAAGACCATGATGCATACCTATGATGCTACAAGGAGGAGCCTACCAAATGCTACTACCTTTAGATGTTTCTTAAGGCAAGTGTATGAGTTATTTGCATAGCACATGGTGGTGAGTGACTCTCCTAAGAGGCAGATCATCACCCCTTCCAGAGACTCTTATTCTACCACCTTTTCAATGGAGCCACCTGCATGGACCACCATGGACAAAGACAAGACCCTTGCAAGGATTGACTTTGGCCAGGAGAACTGGACACAACTTTTCAAGGCCTAGATCCTCCAATGCTTGGAGGCTAGCATTAGAAAGTTACCTCTAGAACTAACCAATGAGAGACCCTCTTAAGTTAGTTTTTTTATATTTTTTTATGTTTGCAGTTAGCTTGTGTAATGCATATTTGCTTACTTATCATGCATATTTGCAATGATTATGGTAGATACTAGGTGATACTGCAAGCCTCAGTGATGCAATGGAAGAAGCAAAGCTACCACCCCCACCTAGCACCACTAGTTGAGCATGACCTGAATGTACCCTACCCCCTACTGGGCTTTTTTGCTACATTTTTGCCTCTAATGCTATTCATGTCATGTACTACTATGCATATTACATTTCATGAATGATCATTTCCTATTTGTTGTGTGTGATGTGTAAACTTCTTTTTGTATGATCATTTTCTATGCACTTGTTATGCTTATAACACAATGAATTAATGTGTTAACTTAGGATTATGCAATGATAATGTCACCAGGCCATTGTGAGCCCCATGCTAGTTTAAAGCCATTGCAGGAGGGTCAATGCTAATTTAAGGTCATCTCGAGCCACTACGATGGGATTAGAGGTGATAGTTTAAGGTCATTTTGGGACATAATGTTGCCAATTTAAGGCCTTGATGTGCCACATGTTGCTAGTTTAAGGCTAAAGTAGGCACAACATTGCCAATTTTAAGGCCATGGTAGGTCGCATGTTGCTAGTTTAAGGCAATAGCAGGCAGAGGCTACTAGTTTAAGGGCATTTCAGGCCACTGCAATAGTTTAAGGCCATTCTAGGCCTCATTAATAGGATTAATAGTAGTAGTTTAAGGCCATTCCAGGTCCAGTATGTTGGTATCTCTATTTTTGTAATTCTGGCTTTTATAATTTTAGCGCATTTTGATGTTTTTTTATGCATTAGTCTAATAATTGCTAAATGGTGAACCAAACGAGCGAATGCATAAGCTAAGCTAATGAATGCATAATCAAAGTAAATAAATGCATAAATAAAGTGAAACGATGCATAATCTAAGGAAGAAAGCTAAATGTAAATGTGTAAACAAATGCAATGCAAGAAAAAGCTAAAAATACATGGGGCGTAGAAGTAAAGTGTAGGTAGGCATCTAGCACATTTCAGGCCAAGGAGGTACCTAGTCATGTAGTTGCTTCCTAATCTGGTGTGGGTTAGGAAGTGTGTAGGGCCTAAGGTGCACTATTTGGTAGTCTCTCAGATCCTCACTCGCTACGTTGAAGGGAAATTATACCCAAAGGGCATCCTCTGATGAATTGTTGACTTCTTCTACCCTTTTAGGTGGGTCTACCTCATGCATTTTGTTCTCATCCTTTGCTGCAGATGCATCATCAAAAAATTCTACCTCTAATCCTTAATCTATATCTATGTTGTTAATGGCCAAAGGGGTTGTGTTATCACTATGGATAATAACCTCACCACCTTCATATGAAAGGTGGATTTCTTGGTGGATCAGGGAGGATACAGCCCATAATTAGAACAACCATGGCCTACCCAATATTAAGTTAAAGTTGGGCATTTCCTCTATGACGATAAATTCAGCAATGATGGGAAATTCTTCCCTTGCCATAAAGGCTATTGTGACGGTACCCTTAATGATGACACATGACCCATTAAAGGACTTTAGGCATGTGATTTTTATTGGCTTAATTTGGTCCACAAGACCTAACTTATCAACAATGGTGTATGGGATAACATTTTTTGTTGCCTTGTCATCAACATGCATCCTATGGATCTTCCATTTCCCAACACGTATGGTGATAAACGTGGGGGTTGTTATGACCTCATCCTTCTTAAGGTTGACTTGAATTACCTCATCACAAAATGTGAGGGGGTTTGGAGCTCAATTCCTATGGTGCAAGAGGTAACATCACTACATGGATGGAATTCTCATTTGCTGGGATTTCCTCCATGACAAGAATGAAGGTCAACATTCACACTAGTGCTTTGCAGTGGGTAGATGAGGTCATGATTACATCATATAGGCTCAATGTTTTGTTCTTCTATTTTAGTGCATCTATGAAGTCATTGACATTGGTTTTGTTTTTATTGGCTTTGACTTCTTCTGTATGCCCTAAGAGATTAATTTCATAGGAAGGTGACTTGGGCTTTGTTGGCTTGGCCTACAAAGTGGCCCCAGTGCTTGGTTGCAAGTTACTAGTGGTAGCCTTATTAGTTGTTTTGGCCATAGTGATCATAGATATAGGGACTGGCTTCAATAGACCTAACACTGTTTGCTCTTGGTGTTTCCTAATCATTCTATTTGTGAGATGCTCATTGGGCCTCTTGGGTTACCACCTAGAGGATCTATTAATGTTTCTAGCAGGATTGGCTCTTGGATGGGAAGGGATTGATGTGTTGCCCACTACTAGACTCTAGGCAAGTGATGAGTTAGCATGTTGAGGTACCCTAACAACAAAGGATGGCTAAACTGTTGTTGTAACATGTTGTGGGATCCTAACCACAAAGGGCATGATAGGTGCTAAAGCTGGCACTTTGATGACAAAAGGGAGCCTTAAACACATAGGGGCCATAGAGGCCCTTGTACTAGCAGAGGGTACAAAGAGCATGAATGGTCGCTACATTGATTTTGAGTTGTCATCAATGCTGATAGCATTTATGACATAACCTATAATGTCTACATCTAGGGGGTTCTTGTACACCCTCATAGATTGGTTCTAAGGCCTAACTAGATTAGTAGCATCGAGGACCAGCTTTCCTCTATCGATCATTATTTGGAGGTCATCCTATAGGGCTATGAAAAAATCAATGTTGTGACTGGGAAACTGGTGGTAATGGAAAAATCGATCCAGCATAAAGTGTTTTAGGACCAAGGGCTCATTCAGTGCTACCAACGTAGGATTCCTTAGAAGCTCATAATATCTATTGTGTCTTTTACAAGCATCTTTGAACATTTGGTTGTACTAGATAGATACAACCTTCAACAATTGGTCCAATAGTTCTAAACTTTTTAATGGTAGTGGGGTGTACTTGAAGTGATCCTTATGCTCAAAGTTAGGCCTTGGAGTAGCTTGCACTGTGGCCACTAGTGATGTGGGCTGGTTGGTTACCACATTGCTAAGGTTAGCAATTTTGTTGTTGGCCAAGGCTTTGGGTGGCCTATCCATTGGCCTCAAATTGGTTGCTTTAGCTTCTTTGGCCATAGTTTCATTCTACTTCCCTTTATCCTTGTCCTTTCTTGCATGCAGGTTTGTAGGCCATGTAGGTTTAGGTCCTTATTGGCTTTGGCTACATCTTGTATACTCTTGGTCTAGGCAAAGACTTTCTTAGAGACTATAAGCCTAAGTATTATAGCTTTGACTTTATGAAGTCATTAATTACACCCTTAAATATGACTAGGAGGTGTGTTTTAGCTATTGGCTCTCATATTTCATTTAATGAGGCACTCCAACATTGGATGAATTTTTATATGGGCTCTAGGGGGCCTTGTTTTATTTGAATTAGTTGATCTAGGATCATTTTTAGCTTCAAGTTGTACTTGAAATGTGTTACAAATTGGCTCAGCAGATCCTCCAAAGACGAGATAGACCCTCTAGGTAATGCACGATACTAGTCTAGTGCCTTGCTAGTGAGTGACATGGCAAACACATGCATGATGGCATGTGGTCATGCCTATAACAACAAACACTCCAACCTAAATGTAACTAGAAGGGAATTATGGTCCCCCTTACCATTTTATTTTGTGAAATAAGGCAATGGGACCTTGGCTAGGAGAGTTAGTGGTGGGACCACAGGATTGTTAGGGTCATCCTAGTAAAAGTCCAACACTTTGATGGCTTTGAAGAAGGCAACCTTGAGCCACTTCACCTCTTTTATTAGGCTTTAAATCATCTAGAACACCTAGTCTAATTTGTGACATGTTCCAACCAACTATGTTGGTTACACAACTTGTTGAACTAACTGTGTGGTCCATGGCCTTGTTGTGGGTTGCAAAATTGTTGAATGGGCTTGATGTATGGGTCGTGCTACAAGGACAATGATCGGGGCAAGTGACACATATGTGGGTTAGGATAACACCAGGGATGCTGATGAGATAGGTAGGACATAGGGTGCCTAAGTCACATGGGGCCTAAAGATGGGCCCTACATGGAAGTGTCATTAAGTTGACACAGTTGCGCTAGGCAACGATGGCTGGATGGATGGATGGATGGTAGTGATGCCACGAAGGGCAAGCTAAGGGGAGCTAGCATGTCAAGATGTGTCTCGTGCATTGCTATAATGGACATTGACCTAGATGATGACACTGATGCTATGATCATCTCAAAAAGAACAAGTGAATGGGACTATAGAAGAGCCAATCCAAGGATCACTCACTAGAAGATAGTATGGAAGGATCCCTCATGCTTAGAGCAAGCTTCAAACTAATCCTATTATTCCTACAGAGGTTCTTCATAGTCTATCCTTCCTTTTCACTCACTTATTTATATGAGTTGGGTTAGCATCCAATGATAGGGCTCTATGAGTGGGATGATGTCAAGCTAGGAGGAGATGTGCTCCCATCTATTTCAATGGATAAGTTCATAGCCTTGCTTTGCTTGCATGTCTAAGTGGTCTACAAATTTCCTTGATTGAATTTTTGCACAACTGAAGTTTTATTTTTCATCACCTAGTGTGGGGTACTCTAGATCTTTCCCACGTAGTTTAAGGGATTACCTTGGCTCTAACATTACAAGATTCCCAGGTTTGTAAATCCTGGTCTCTTGTTGGATGGGCAAGATGATGAGTGTGCTTGGGATCAACGTTGAAGGCTATTCGGAATTCATAGATGTAGATCAAGTTGCAAGAAAGGGGAGGACAAGAAATGCTGAGTCCAAAAATGGCTAACTCTTATGACTATGTTGTCTACGTTGAGAGTTGTCCATGCTCTCTACGCTAAGGGCCAACTACGCTCTCTACACTAAGAGCTAACTATGCTCGAACTAACAACATCAAGAACTTGGCTAACTATGAGAATGTGTGCTCTGGGGTTACTACATAGGGTTCTAGGGGAACCAATGATAGGGTCTAGTATAATCAATTAGTTAGTAGACAACCCCTGCATTGGCCTAAGATCTAGCTACTACTACACTTGTAGTAGGACCACAAGGATGTTGGGTCTACACTAGCCTAAAGCCAACAATGGTGATGTAAAGAGCATGTGAGACAACCACCAACAAAGTTTGAAGAAGAAAATGGTTCTAGCCCTCCTTCTACCACCAAAAACTATAACAGCAGAAAATGTCAGTGGCTAGAACATAGAGGTTGATGAGCACATAGCCTAACCCTAAATCCACATAAGGGCCTACTAGAGGCAAAGACAAGGTGTCGCAAATGGCCTTGTTGATTGAACAGGGACTTACCAGATGTAACTTGGGTGCAACATGGTTAGCCATGATGCTAATAAGAAATGGTACTAACTATTCAATGGTGTTAACGATGTCAAGCATAGTTAAGTTTTTTGGCAAAAATGAGAACATCAACATGTGGGAACTGCTACTTGAGCATAGTTGTAGATGCGGCTATGCGATCAAATAGAAAAAAATGCAAATGAAATCATAAAAATGTAAAGAGAGAGAGAGAGAAGAAAAATACCACCCCAAACAGGGCTGAGCATAGTTAACACCAAAAGAGGTTAGAAGGTACATAGGGTACAACAGGTGCAGTGGAGAGCATAGTCACAATCTCGGAGGTGTTTAGCTATGAAGACTGGCACTCGCCAGGGTGTTTGTATCTACCAAGTTGGCCACCATGGTGTGCCGTGTGCTATGGTGTTCTAATGGGCTATGGTGGGGCTATGGTGGGGCTATAATCATCTGCAACTTTGCCAAATGCTAATACAAAGAAAGAAAAAGATAAAGACAAAGGAAAGAAGGTGACCACAACTATCACAATAGTGGACAATGAGACTAAGCCAACCAATGCCAAACCAACGGCCAAGACAACCAAGGAATTGGCCAACAAAAACAAGGCAACTAACTCTAGCATAGTATGAAATAACCAGCTTGCATCGTCAACAGCCATAGCACCAGCTACTACAAGGCCCAACTTCGAGTACAAGGATTTCTCAAAGTACACACTATTTCCCATTAAGCGATCAGAGCTTTTGGACCAACTACTTCATGTTGGATGCTTCCAATATAAGTAGATGTCTGAGGATGCTCACAAGTGGCATGATTGATATTACAATCACCTCAAGAATCCTTCAACCACACTATCAAATGAGCCTCCTACCCCTAAGCATTTCAGACTAGATCAATTTTGCCAATATCATCAATTGTAGGGCCACGATATAGATTTTTGCATGGCTTTGCAGGATGATATACAATGCATGATTAGCAAGGGTGATTTGGTCCTTAATGCAACTAACCTAGTGTGCTCCCAAAACTAATCAATGGGGGTTTACAAGGATCCTCTTAATGCAAGTGGTACAGGGTACATCATCAATGCCATCAGTGTTGATCACACTTTAGAACTGGTGCAAGAACCATTTGTGGTTCAGGTACCCTCTAGCAATACTAGGACCTCCTTGACATCAACTAGTTTAAGAACCTCTTTTGTTATTAAAGCACCACCTTGGGTAGGCATAACATCCTTTATATTTAGGGCCCTGTAGCATGTTGTGGTAGCAATAGCCTAATGACCCTTTGTCGTGAGGGTGTAACAATGTGTGGACTCCATACCTACTTAGAGTCCTATGATGGGTAATGCATCAGTCCCTACTCACCCAAAACCCCATCCTGCAACCAGCAATAATAGGCAATTGATATGGCAACCTAGGAGGCCCAACAAGCACCTCGTCAATCAAATGCTTAGGCAACACCAAGAGCAAAGGGCATTAGGCTCACCAAAACTTGTCCCCTTGTCCTCTATCCCAATGGCCCAACCAATCGAAGATGCTACAACATGCAACCAACAATGGAGCAGTAAGGCTCCAAAGAAAACAAGGCAAGAAAAGCCAAAATCTCCTCCATAAGAGATCTATCTCTTGGACTACATGGAGGAAATGAAGGCCAACAACAAAGTACTAGATAGCGGAAAGGATTTCCTTGATGCATTGGCCCAAGTCAAGCATGCTTTGAAATAAAAGAACCCAATACTAAGCCTATACAACCTAATAGTTACTTCCTCCATCCACTATGAAGTGTTAGTTCACATGTTGACCTCTATTCCTATCATGAAGGACATCCCAACCAATGAACAATCCATTCACACTATGATGTTACCTCCTCCCCTGTAAGAAATGAGTTCAACACCTTGGCATTTTATGATGAGGAGATCAAGGTGGACCCTAAGAAGGATCAAGTCATTATTGTGTGAATGTTTATCACCATCTATGTGGGGCAATGCAAAATCTACAAGGTGCACATTGATGATGGGGCAATAATAAATGTCATCCTATACATAGTTGTTGACAAGCTTGGTCTTGTTGATCAAATTAAATTTACAAAGATAACATGCTTGAAGTCCTTCAATGCATCATGTGTTGTTGTAAGGGGAATAGTCATGATAGCCTTCATGACCAGAGAGCAATTCCCCACCATCATCAAATTCATTATAATTAAGGAGATGTCAGGTTTCAACCTCATCTTGGATAGGCCCTAGTTGGCCCAGCTATAGGTTGTCTCCTCCCCCATCCACCAAGAAATCCACCTTTCATATGAAGGTGGAGAGGTTATCATCTATGGTGACAATACAGCCCCACTAACTGTTGACACTGAACAAGGGTCAGAGGTGGAGTTCCTTGATGATGTGCCTCCCATAAAGGATGAGGGTAAAACGTGCAAGGTAGACCAACTTGAGAAACCAAAGGGAGCCCTTGACCTCCTGGAGGACTTTTTGTGGGAAAAACTACCCTTCAACATAGATGAAAAAGGTCATGGCGAGTACTGTATTGTACCATCTAAGCCCTATGCACCCCCCTAACCCACACCATATTAGGAAACAATTGTGCGACTAAGGCATCTCCTTGGTC
Source organism: Gnetum montanum (assembly GCA_015680685.1). Taxonomy (NCBI): domain Eukaryota; kingdom Viridiplantae; phylum Streptophyta; class Gnetopsida; order Gnetales; family Gnetaceae; genus Gnetum; species Gnetum montanum. Next base: position 192,806 of record MNCI01011801.1, on the reverse strand, counting down.
CAATAGGCATTGGGTGCCTACCCATCCCACTTCTACATGTTTTTCTTATTTGCATTTCATGTTAGCTTGGTTGTTCACATTTTTGCATTGTTTTCCTTATTGTGCGTTTATTTCTTTTGTTCATGCATTTTCACTAAGTTTACATTTTCACTTGGTTACTTTTAGTACTTAATTTACCCATAGAAGTAGAAAAATGCATAAAATCACAAAATTAAAAAATTACAAAATACTATGGCCTGCCATGGCCTAAAACTGACAATCTTTTTCCCTTTAATGCATGGTCCAAAAAGGCCTTAAACTATCATATGGCCCACCATGGCCTAAAACTGGAAATATCCCTTACATAGCATGGTCTAGAATGGTCTAAAACTAATAGGATGGCTCACCATGGCCCTAAACTGGCATCACATGGCCCGCCATGGCCTAAAACTAGTAAAACTTGTCCATTATTGCATGGCTTGAAATGACCTTAAACTATCACTAGGACCTAAAATGGCCTAACACTCTCAAAACATTATCTACACACATGGCCTGAAATGGCCTAAAACTAGCAATCACTATGGCCCAATTACATCAGCTCATCACATCATTAACATCAAACACATAGCAAATAAATATAAGAGCCTACTCATCATACACTTCACATAAGAAATTTTTTGTTTCATCTCATATAAATAAAAGTACATAGCATGACCATCTATATTATATAAAAAAAATACACAAAAATACAAAAATTCCCAATGATAGGGTTGCATCAGGATCTACTCAACTAGTAGTGTCAGGTGGGTGTGGAGGGCTCTCCTCATCCATTATGCCTCTAGGGCCTACAACATCATCTAGTGCTTGTCATTCGCAACAAACTAGTTAATCAGTAAGCAAAAATACAATACACAAATTAATAGAAAAAACAACCTAAGAGAATCCTGCATCGACCATGTCTAGAGGCAAGCTATCAAGGCCCTCCTCCAAGCATCAGAGGATCTCAACCTCTGATAGCTTCATCCAGTCCTCTTGGCCAAAGTCAACACTTGCAAGGGTTTTGTCTTCATCCATGGTGGTCCATGTGGGTAGCTACATAGAAAAAGTGTCAAATAAAGTTTCCCCTAAAGGTGTGATAATCTCCTACTCTAGGGGACCACTAACCACTATGCAATGAGTAAATATCTCGAAGGCCTGTCTCCCACCAATTGCCTCAACAAACATCTCAAGGTAACAGTGGTCAATGGACTCTTCTTTGAGCTACTGAAGATATGCATCTTGCTTACACTTATAGTGGTGTTTGTGGTTTTTCTTTGTATGCCCCCACTTTCACACCTTAGTGCTAAAATTTTTTCAATCTTGACTTTTCTAGGTAAGAAGATCCATCTGTAGCCTCTACTCAATGATCTCCCGTGTGGCCTCATTCTTTCCATAGATAGCCGACTAGTACTAGGCATAGTTGATCTCTGTAGTCCACCAAGTATTATCTCCCCATGATTAAGCCACCAAGAAGTCATATTAGGACTAGAGATCCTTAAACTTCTTGTCCTAGCTCAACACTCTCCTACAGCTCATGCACATGTTTCCACACGTGCTCATTTGAGCACCTATAGCTCCATAATGCTTTTGCACAAGAAAGTACAAACTTGTTGGTTTCCTCATACACATAGTGAGGCACTTGCTCCACTTCAGGAGGGTTTTCGAGGATGGCATCCACCTTAGCCACCCAGTTCAGATCCCAGCAAAGCTCAGAACCTGTTGACATGCAACAAGCAATTCAACATTAGCCATAAACTAAGCATGAAATCGGTAAAGCAATGTAAGTAAAAAAACATCATGCATACTAAGATTTGGATCCACCTACTATAGGTGGTCTACCATATTCTCAACAATGCCTTCCATGAAGGCAAACATGTCCAATGTCTCTACCCACGACTTCATATATAGGTACGTGTAGGTGGTGGACCACTAGCGGGTACATTTGAGGCTGCAAGCCAACATGATGCAATACTTAGAAACAACTAAACAACCAAAGATGCAAGAGGATCCTACAAGTGAGTGGTTACAAACATGTGTTTCACCAAAGGCTTAGAAAACTACTCACAATCTTGCAATACCCAATGTTCACTATCTTGGACCACCAAAAGCTCTATGAATCTTTGAAAATATGCTATGAAGAATGCAAAGAGTATGTGAGACCTTGCTTGGAGGTTGTAACACAACTTGGTGATCTCTGCATGCAATCAAATGGTAATGTAGGAGGCCCAATTGAACCTCATGTCCTGCTATAGTACCTCCTTCATCACTCATGCCTACTTCATTCCAAGGATTTTTCTTTAGAAAAGTAACTTTGGAAAGGCACGAGCATGAAAGAGTGTAGAGCTCCTAGACCTTAGGCACATGCATGTCCCTAATTAGGATCCCTTTATGAGATTAAGTGGCTTCCAACCACTCCTCGATCTCTCCTCTGTGATCCACCTTTCTGTTGGCCTTGTCAACAACCAATGGTCCATAAATGGAAAGGCCAAAGAGGTTAGCAAAGAGGGCCTTGTTCAAGTCTAGGACTACCCTCACTTCATGTATGTGAGTGATGAAGTGAAGGACATCACTATTGAAGGAGTCTATGATGGTAACCATTTCAGCCACCAAAATGTTCAGGCTAAGGGCCAAGAAAATTCCATCAACCTAGCACATGTGAGTCAATTGGTCAATGCATCTAAGGCATGAATGAATAACCAATCTTGTACCCCCTCCACATCACCATATTTCATGATGAGGATGACCTCACTGCAGCTTGTGGTGATCACTGTCACCTCTCCTATAGCAACTGTAGCTACAACATAGGCAAAAACAATGTTAAAATTAGGTAAGGGAAAATCAATCAGTGCATGAGAGAAAACATAAAAGCCAAAAAATAAGTTCTTACATGGAATAAATGATGCATGAAATGAAGGTCATGGCACAACTAGCTCCTCAAAGTTGGGATCACCACTAGCCTACCCCTCATCAAGCCAATCATAGGTCCTACACCATTCAAATGCCTTCAAGTACCAAGTAGGTTAATTCTTTAAATTTTCTCATACCTACTCAAGTATAGCCTCCCAAAAGTTTGGACTAGAGGAGAATACCTCTAGGATAGTGCTAGTCAAAGCAAGAGCCTCTTTCTCATCATGGAGCCCCTAATCATAACTTTGAATCTAGCATTAAGCATGGGTAGTTAGTAGTTAGAAAACTTGACATGGGCCAATAGCAAGAAACACAATGAAAAATCATAAGAGCACTTACCCTCCGACACAATATATCATTCTAGGTAGGTTCTAGAACAAGATATGCATGCATTAGGCAATAAAGATGGTGTTTCTCTTATTATAACAAGAGAACTCTGGCATTCCCTATATCCTGGATAAAGGATGAGTGCCCCTAGGACCTCACCTTAAACCACTTTCTCTATCATCATAGGTCGTGGGCTCATTAGACATAAACCTCAATATGTTCCAATTGGCCCCAAGCAGTAATGTCTCGATGATAACACCTATAGCCTCTGCTACTAAGTGTGATCACATAATCACACTAAAGTGTTGTAGCATGAATGCTAGGAACTCAATTTTCCTAGGCCAAAACCATACCACCTGATCAGCCACCCATATATCTAATGCATGTGTGTTGGGCATAGGCTCACTCATGCAGCAAAGAATGCCAACAAGCTCCACAACAACTAACATGGGCTTTAGAAACACTCTGTAACTGCAAGGTGACAAACATAGCATTAGTACACACTAGATGCAAAGTTTGGCAAAAATACGAAATGTTGAATTACACTTAGCAAAATTAAGATGACATAGCATAAGTTAGAAAAATATCCTAGGACCCCTGGGCCCTATGGGTATAGGATGTTAATACACACATTTGACGTGCCTAGTACTCACTAGGGTATAGTACGTTTCACATAGCATTATCATTTCATTTTTCATAATCACATATTTAGCATTATAGGTTGCATTATCATTTCATTTTGGCATGATTGAATATTTGAAATTAGCATTTTGCATTTCACAAGTTTAACGCTTTTGCATAAAATTTTCAAAATTTTTTCTAACTCTGGGTAGCGTAGTCCAAAAAAGTTCAAAAAACCTTAAAACCCTTGTCCCATCCTTGAAATTTCAAAAAATTTAAAAAAATGGCAGTCCCCTACCACACCCTTGCCCTGTGGTGATGGCCCATGGCCACCGCTGGTGCTACCACCATTGCCTTGCACATAGCAAAAAAATTGACATCAATAACAAAAAAAATAGTGGTCAAGGTCCTTGCCACACACTCCACCTCGTAAGCAAGGTTCCTAAGGCTACTACCAAACACTCATCCCTACCTTGTATAGAGGATGAGATTTTTGAGAAAATGAAAAATCATATAAAAACTACGGTGGAAACCTGTCGTGCCTCTACCCTATAGGCGATGGTCCTAGGGTACCGTTAAAACCCCAATCTCCCACTCTACATGCCATGAAAAAAGATAAAATTTTCATAGACTCATAGCCTTCCCCCTTGCCCTTGGGGCCACACTGACTACTGTAATAGCCATAGTCACTAACAAATGTTGCAAGCCCTTGTCCCCCATGCATTTCCTTTAAAATCCCCATGTAATCTCCCAAAAACCCCTACTTTTCAAACCCTTGCACTCAACGCATGCTCCCTCCATGATCACAGCAACCACAGTGGCCATGGTGGTGATAGCACCTACCAAGGTAGGGCACCCCTACTATGATCGAACCCCAAGCCCTAAAATGCCTAAGTGTAGAAAGAAAAAGAATACAAGAAACAAACAAGGGGAAGCGCATAGTCAGGGTACCTAGTAGATGGTGGTGCCCTTTGCTCCTCCATGCATGCCCATGGTAGGCATCCTAGGACTCACTCTCCCTCATCCATCTTGGTTAGAATAGGGTGCTAGCATCCATTTTGGTGCAACATTTTGGCAACTACACTCATACAACTATGCTATGCTCTAGAAAGGTTGCATTTTCAACTTTGACAATGAAAAATTTACCTAAGGTAAACTGCACTTTTATACCGCCAAGGACTACTTAATTTCCTACCTACCCTAAGACTATGCTCAACAATGTAGAGCATAGTTGGATGGAAGCATAGTTACCAAAGTTAGAAAATTTTTTGATTTTTCTAGCTATCTCTAGACTTAGAAAATTTTTGAATTTCTCTTGTTGCTCAATGAGCAGCCAAGCCAATTTCACTTTTTTGATGCACTAGCCTTGCTCAAACAACACATCTAGTGTATGCCATGGTCCGCTAAGACCTTAAACTACCACATTACGGTCCACTAAGACCTTAAACTAGCAACCCCATGGTTGGCTAAGACCTAAAACTAGCCCACTCATCCCTTGCCTTTTAAAACCATGTTTTTGTACTTGGATGAATTTTATTGCATCATTTTCCTTCATTTTATGTATATTTCTCTCATTAAGATAGGTGTGGCTTGACATTTTTCTAGTCATTTTTGTAGGATTATTTTAGGATTTTAAACATGATTATGTATGAGCATCTTCACTCACTACTGATCCTCACTAGGCCACATGGTGATCTCACACAATGCATTGACCCACAATGCCTAGACCTTGAGCCCATAGTCTATGATGAATACATAACACCTATAGAAGAACTATTAAATTTGCTAGACCATCTAGTTATAGCCCTAGAGGTAGGTGACATCATTGAGGATCCCCTTATTGAAATCCCTGTAGCAACATCTAGTGGCAAGACAAAAACATTAAAACCTAGCTCTTTGTTAAAGCCTTGACATGTACAAAACATCAAAAATGTACTCAACAATAACATCAAGGCATTTACATAGTCTTACAAAGACATAATAGGCCTAGATCCTCATGTAGTGCAACACAACATAATCCTCAATCCTAGCATAAAACTAGTTAAACAGAAAGCTCACAAGGTTAGGCCTAAGCTAGCATTGGTAGTCTACAATGAAATCCCTAAGCTCTACAAAGTTGGGTTCATTTGAGCCATTGACTATGTAAAATGGGTCTCCAACATCATGGTTGTACCTAAGAAAAATAAAACTATATGCATTTTCATAGACTTTCGGGGCCTAAACAAGGTAATCATTAAAGATGATTTTCCATTACCTAGTATTGATCAATTGGTTGACACTACAACTAGTCATACATTGTTGTCCTTTATGGACAAGTTCTTGGGTTACAACTAGATTTGGATTAACCTAGAGCACCAACTCAATACTACCTTCATGACCTCTCAAGGTACATTTTGCTACATCATGATGCCCTTTGGGCACAAGGACGTAGGAGCAACTTATCAACAAGCCATGATGTACATCTTTAGTGATTACCTGTTAGGTCTACTCAATGATTACGTTGATGATATAGCAATTAAGTCCAAGGCATCTTACAACACAGATAATTTAGACCTTGTGCTTAAACGTTGTTTAAAGCATGAACTTAGGTTAAACCCTAAGAAATGTATCTTCAGTGTCAAGATGAGCCACATGCTAGGTTTCATAGTATCTAAAGTAGGCATACACATAGATCCCAATAAGGTTAAGGCCATTATTAACTTAGCACCATGGGTCAACCTTAATAAGCTACAAGGGTTACAAGGTAGATTGCAATTCATATGCCAATTTACCACAAGGTTGACCGACAAGTTGCAACCAATGCAACACTTGCTCAAAAAGGAAGTCCACTTTGAGTGGACAGCTCAATGCCAAAAGGCATTTGATAACCTTAAACAAGAGCTAGTCCAACTTCCAATGGTCTACCCTCTACAAGGAGATAAATCATTCTACATCTACCTTGCTACCTCATATGCATCCATCACTTCTTTGCTTTTCCAAAAGTGAGATAATGGTATAGAGGTCTCGGTATAGTACCTAAGTCATGCATTAATTACCTATGAAGAAAAGTATAACGATGTAGAAAAGAATTGCCTTGCCTTGGTCTTTGCACCCAAGAAGTGGAGGCATTATCTTTTCTATAGCCAAGTCAAAATCATCTACAAAAGTAATGTACTTTGAGCCATTATAATGAATATCTATGAGAGTAGTCACATTACATGTTGAAAAGCAAAAACTATGGATTTTGACCTGCATTACATTGCATAAGCATCAACAAAAGCTCAAGCACTAGCCGCATAATTCACAGCTTCCCCAATTAACAATCAAGCAATGATAGATCCAGAATTTCTAGATGAGCATGTCACTAGCATAAGCCAAGTGCCTAACAAATTCAAGGCACTCTTACACTTCAATGGTGCTTCAACCTCTCAAGGGGGTAGACTTGCTGCCATAATCACATTCCCCTCTAGGGAGATATGATCCTTTGCATATCATTTCACATTTCCATGCACTAACATCAAGGCAAAGTATGAGCATCTCCTCTAGGGTATCTTCATGACCTGTGACCTAGGAATACAAGACCAAGTGATCTAAGAAGACTCACAACTAGTTATCAACCAAGTTATGCTTGTAGAGCTTAGCACTTGAAACCTTACTATGACCTAGCAAAGCACCTACTCAAGCAATTTACAACTACTAATGTTTAGCATATCCCTTGTAATGAAAACACCATTGCTAATGCATTAGATACATTATCCTTAAGCATTGCACCTAAAATTTTTTGTACATTACCCACTATGGTGGATAATTTCATTGTGCCCATCATGCAAACAACTGACATTGCACCTATAGCCATAGTAATCACAAACCATGCAGTAGAGTGGTATAAAGACATCAAGTCGTACCTTCTATAGGGTGAACCTCCGCAACATATAACCACTATCCAAAAAGATGCAATGCAAAAGAAATAGTGAAAATACATCATCATGGATGATAAAAATTGTGTCACCAATCCTATGATGGCATACCACTAACTTACATTAGCAACAGCAAAGCATAAATGATCATTGAACAAGTCCACGAGGGACTCTACAGAGGCCAAATGGCACCCATGACAATGGCAACAAATATCATATTCTTAGGCTACTATTGCCCACACATGAAGCATGATTGTATCTCCAACGTCAAAAATTGTGGCACGTGTCAACAGCATAGTAACTTAATGCATATGTCACCCAGCAAACTACATACAACATAGATCACAGGGTTGTTCCAATGTTGGGGGTTGGATATCATAGGACCAATAACAACTACATCTTCTATAGGGCATAGCTTCATCATAAACATGACTAAGTATTTTACAAAGTGGGTTAAGGCTATTTCTCGTAGGAAGACTACATTGTAGCAAGTCTATACTTGACAACATAATGTTCCATTTTGGTTTACCCATGACCATTGTCACTGATAATGATCACAATTTAGCAACATTGAGACCAAAGCCTTTTACGAACGCTTTAGAATTAAACATTCCTTTTCATCACCTTACTACTTGGAGGTGAATGGCCAAGTGAAGGCCACAAACAAGGTCATTGTCAATCTTTTAAAGAATATACTTAGCAATAGTAAATGATGATGGCATGAGTAGTTGACCTATGCACTTTGGTCCTACTGCATAACATGAAGAACTACAATAGGTAAGATTCCATATAGTTTGGTTTATGGGTCTAAAGCCATCTTGCCTCTTAAATTGTAAGTTCCATTACTCCATGTAACCCTCTCAAGCCTCATTGACAAGGCTCATAATGATGAGTTAAGAACCATGGACCTCGACTTGATAGAGGAGGAGCACATGCAGAAACTTGATCATATCAAGTGGTACCAACAAACGCAATGGCAGAAACACCATCACAATTAGCATCAATTCCCAATCAAGAAAGGGGACTTGGTCCTCAAGGCCATTCAAAAACCCATGAACAAATTCTCAACCAATTGGGAAGGTCCTTTCTTGGTCATCAAGGCTTATGACAATGAAGCATTCAAGCTTACTGACCATGAAGGCAATGAATTTTTTAATTTGGTAAACCATTGGTATTTGACATTGTACTACACATAGCACATAGTGCTTCATCAATGACAAAGCAAGGGAAGCAATAGTCTACTATGACTATAAACTAGCAAAAATTAGTCTACTATGACTATAAACTGGCATAGATTATATGCTAAGATGCTAAACTCATGCAAATTAGTCCACTATGACTATAAACTAGCAAATATTGGTCTACTATGACTATAAGTTGGCACAACATGTCCACTATGACATTAAACTAGCAGCCACATCCATAGTCTACTATGACTATAAACTAGCATAGCATAGTCTGCTATGACTATAAACTAGCACAGATTATCCACTATGATGCTAAATTGGCACAGCTCATCCTTGGGTCATGATAATAAACTAGCACAACATCCACCATCTGTTATGACATTAAACTAGCACACAATAATTTGCTAGGACTATAGACTAGCACATCATGGTTTGCCAAGATCTTGAACTAGACACATGATCTACTAGGACCCTAAACTAGGTTTGTAGTTCAACACACATAGTTCCACAAATAAGCAAGTGACAATACTTCCAACTGCATGCCATCTTCCGACATCTTGTGGGCAAGGTGGGGGCACTGCAGTTCCAAAATGGACTTCCTATCATCAAAAGAGGCCTTTGAAACATTTGTAGTGTCACCACCCTTCAACATTTTTCTAATCTTTTGAAGTTTCCTTGGACATTTTACTAACCTTCCAGAGCTCCTTCCATGGTCTTCTAGGGCTCCTACCATGGTCACCAGCACTACTAGCCCTAGGCTACACCTATAGTATTACCAGCCTTGGGTATTTCATTATTGCTTGGAGCTCTTATCATCAACATAACCCTTTGGAGTAGTGGTAGCATTAGGAACCTCATCATCTTGTTGACTCTATTATGCTCTTGTCATTACTCAAGCACTACCACTAGTGTGGCTGTTGGAGCTTTTGCAGCCCTCTCGGTCTAGCACTTGCATTGGTTTTCCTACATTGGCTCTTTAAGCACTTGTAACTAGTCCAACTATTACAGCATTTGTAGCATACTCACATCTAGCAATTTACTCTCATCTCATGTTTTGTGGTTATTTTCTTGTTCTCTTTGCATTGTGTTTTTAGGATGAAGCCCTAGAGGTGGTCCTGCAGAGATGCATCCCATCGTAGTGGCAAGTCACCACATTGCTCTGATGTGCATGATTAGACTAGCCAAGTCACTCAAGAGTGCACATCCATAGCCATAGCCTACTTGCATTTACCCTTTTACCTTGCATTTTCCTGCCTTCCCTGCATCACTGAGCTTGCAACCCCTCTAACACACATAGCATCCTTTTTATTTCAACCACAAAATCCATAGCAGACATACTGCAACTCATCCTATGGGGAGCCTCTATGGGCTAGTCAAAGCCCAAGTGGATATAATTCAACTCATCCTAGGGAGGATGCACCTATCCTACAAATGTGACATGGTTGCACTAAAGGCAAGCCCATTAGGTTGCACACAGCCCACCTAATGAAAAGCATCCTACAACTAGCATCTCTCAATGTGTAGAACCCAAAGCAGATTTTTCACAACCACAAAAAAGCAAAAAAAATAAATAAGAAGCAAAGAAAAAGAATGGGACAAAAGCATGTCCCCAAGAATTTCAATTTTGCAACCAATCCAACCCTAAATCCACATCGACCTTCTCATAAGCACTCTAATGAGAGGTCATAATTTCAGGGGCAAACCATTATGGTGCCAAGGATGCTAACTCTCTCACAAGCATTCTGATGAGAGATCACTATCTTGGCAACAAGCCACCTTGGTGTTGCATCTTGCAATATTACATTATTTTCATTTCATTCCCTTGTTATCCCCAAGCACATTCCTTACATCCTTTATCCTTTATCTCCACCATACCATTACCCTTAGCACTCTTAAGTATGATGAAGTGACATCTGGTCAAGCACTGACAAGTGATATTGGTGATGGGCTTATTGTGGTGTTTTGCATTCTTTGTCGACATCTCTCAGGCCACTCCTTCAGATGTTAACAAAGAGGGGCCAATGAAACACCACCAAACTTGGGCTCCTAGGCCTCAACTACAAATTTTTCTAAGTGTCAAAACTTGGCAAATTTTCAAACTATCCTCCCCACTACTGGGACTATGCTCTAAAGCATAATCAACTTAGTTTATGTAGACAACCTAGATTTGCAAATTTCTCTAAGTCTCAATAACAGCTGCAAAATTTTCCAAGTTTTGGACTATGCTCTCCCTACTAGGACTATGCTTTACAGCATAGTTAGTGTAGTCTACACACCAATGACTAGTTTAGAAAATTTGCCTAAGTGTCAAGCTAGAGGTTGTCAAGCTAGCTTGGGATGGAAGAATAGTTTGGTATATTTTCTAACTTCTGAGGCTATGCTCCCTACTATGCTCTAGAACATAGTTAGTGTAGGCTACATGAAGACATCAGTTTTTGCCAAATTTTTCTAAGTGTTAAGGCTACACTCTCCTTGCAAGAACTACAATCTAGAGTGTAGTCAGTGTAGTCTACTTGGAAATGCTTTTTTTTTGTGCAAAATTTGCCTAACCTTGGGACTATGCTCTAAAGTGTTGTTAGCATAGTCAAGTAGAACTGCCTCTAGAAGCCTCCAGAACTTAGCACCGGCTAGCATCTCAAATCTAACATTTCTTCAACAAGCAAGATCAATAATTTTCATTCCATTTGCATCTCCCATTTTCCCCTAAATTGTACCTACACTCAACATCACTTGAGAGAGTGGACAACCTAGTCTCAAGGCATAGTCTCCAAAACTACACTATTTTGCATTATTTTTAGGTACATTGTGGTTTGTTTGGCACTTGCACCTGTAGTATTGGTAGCATAGTCATAGTTTGGTAGTCTCACAGGGTTCATTGGAGCGACCAATAGAACACCATTTACTTCAGTGGAGCATAGTTGGGGCTAGCGTAGTCCCAACTACTCCTTTAACATGAGGCACCTAATCCACGACTCATGCTAATCCTAGTCCTATAAATACCCTAGTGCTTCACGTTTTAGAGGTTGGCATTTGAAGTAATCGATTGGCATTCTAGCATTTGACAAACTCAAAGTGCACTTGGAATTCTTGGGCAGACACCATTGCACACCACAATAACACCACTGCATACTACCTAGCACACTATTGACCATTGTAGCCCATAGGACACCATAATAGCCAACCTGGCAGGCTCAAACTTCATGGTAGACATCAATTTTCATAGCCTAGACACCCTGAGATTATGACTACACTACCTACTATGCCTATTTGTACACCACATGCCTCCTTGCCTTTTCTTGTAATTAACTATGCTCCCCTCTCCCTCTCTCCCCCCTTGTTTGGGGCAATGTTGCTTTCTCTTTTGTCCACATCCTACACATTTTTACCATTCTCTCTTCTATTTTAGCATTCTATTCACATTTTTTTGCTATTGTTGCACATATTTGCACATTTTCATCCTCATTTTACACTAAAAACCCTAACTACGCTCACCCCCATAGGCACCACGGACATTGCAAACACCATGCAAAGCCTTAGAATTCATTTTATCATAACACCCATAAGTCCTAGTTTGATTAACAAGATCATTTTGGGTATCCTGCCTTCATTTTCCAGCATGCCCTCTTGTGGACATAGGGTTCAGGTTGTACAACCACGGATCTCTCAGTGTACTGTTCCAACTACTGACATTTTTGGTCACTACAACTACATGTATCTCAATAGTATATAATGTACTAAACAGTGATGTTCTATGATGATTTACTTGATATTTGGATATATCAAGCATTTTTTGAAATTTGTATTTAACTTATGCTTTTTCATTTCACCCAAATTATTGATCAATTGTACATACTATTTATAAATCACTTTGATCATTAATCAACTCTAGGGAGAACATTGTTGTAGCCTAGGTATGCAAAGTAGGGTGTTACAAGACATTCATATATATGTTTGGTATTTTCATTAAAAACCTTCAACATAGTACTCTATTGTTAAATGAAGTTACCTTCCAATTATCTATAACATCTCTCTACTTTTTTTATCAATGCTATAGGAAATAATTTAAACTTTTATTACTTGTTCTTAATAATTTGCAAAGCATAGATATCATAAAAGGCTTGTAGATGGTTTTATAGATCAACATTATAGCCTTCTTTAAACCATAGCATATTGTTCATCTCAATTCTTTTAATGTGACAATCCCTTTAATGTCTGTATGAATATGCATACCTTCTTAATTTTGATCATGCTCATTATGACCAATAACATTTTATCATCATTTTCCAATGTGGAAAGCTCTCTTTATATGTCAAACCTATCATTTCCATCTTTCTCTTCTATTTCTATTCTCTCTCATCTTCATCACCTTCTTCTTAGATTCCTTTCTAGTCTTTTGTCACCAATTTTAAAGTTGTTAAATAGAGAGAAATCATTAAACTTGGCTTACTGACTCTAACTACCACTTTAGTTTCTTTATTCATAATTTACTTCTTTGCTAAAGATCCTTAGCCTATGAAATCCCCTCAGTTCTATTTATCCGTTGTGTAGGACACTTTAAGTGAGAACCTAGTGGTGATATTTCGTAACTCTTCCTCATTAATGTTGACTTAACTTCTAATTATACTTTGCGTTCCATCAATGATATTGCAAATCCAATTTTTATTCATATTTTTTTGTGTCACATCAAGTTGTTAAGGATACATAATTTTCTTCTCAATGTGATAGTTTTCTACTACAAGGCCCAACCTAGTACTCATTATTACAACTTGTAACATGAAAGGAGTTGAATGGTAAAAATACTAAATAATGTTACTAATATGATCCCTTTGCTATAGATTTTTCTCTTGGTGAAAAATACATGTAAATTTGGAATGCAATAGATTATCATGGATATACATGATTTGCACTTGTTATAGTACTATCCATGTCTTATGAGCATTAGCTTGGGATTTCTCTTTCTTTGGTTAATTTAAGACCATTGGATTTGTGTGAGAAATTTATACTAATAAAGATTAATATGTGGTCTTATTCATACAATTAAATAATAGTAGAATACTATATCCTTAATTATAACTATAGTAATACTATATATTTTCTACTAAAAAATACTTAATACTTTCCCTAATAATGATGATAAGTGATGAGTGATGAGTCATCCTAATAGTCAATCATACAAATCTATGAGCATATGTACTAGATTTGGTTGAATTTCCTAGAAGATATAGGTTATTATTCTAATAAATTGGAAGAGATATGTTATTCTTGTATTAAAACAACATGAGATCACATGTCATTCTCTTCCCAACCCACTCATAGTGAGTGCATAGTCTATAGTTAAGTACAGTTGAGATATATAACAATAACATGTTAGCTTAGTAGTAAGAGTCTTAGCTTGGTAACCCTATCTCACAAGTTCATTTCTACTATGGTAGCATTAAGTTATAAATTTGAGAAAAATTCCCTGAAAAAAGGAATGTTGAAATTGGTCCAATAGATCAAAAGAATCTTAGTGGACATAATTAAAAATTTTAGTTTTAGTTTCAGTTTCATTTATCCCCATGTTATAACTAATAGAAAGCATAATGAAAATAGACATAATACTAAATTAATTCTAATAAACTACTAGTGCAAGTAAAATTAAATTCCTAAGTGCAATAAGTATCCTATTTAATAACTTTCTGTCATGCTCCTAGATCATGCTTACTAAAAACTAGGTAAGCCATGCTAGGGGGAGCATTGGAACCCCAAAATAATTATAATATAAATAAACCCTAAGATATATAGTCCAATTAAAACTTTATAACTCAACGTTGCCAACTAGAATCAAGCCCATGACTTTGATCTTTCAAATTAAGAGTCTTACCACTAGGCTAATACTTCATTCTATATTATTAACAAGAAATGTAAAATTAAATAGTATGCTATCTAATATTAATGATTCTTTGAAAGTAAAAATTACATAGAATATAGATTTTGGGAAATGTAAATCAAACTAATGTTAAAGTATAGCAATGTATCAAGAATCAATTTGGATCTGTATTATTGAAGATGATTACATCCAGGCTTAACCAGTCAAATAAAGACTTTGCTAATTATCTTAGATATATGTTGTAAGTACTTTTTAACCACTAAAAATTACAATAAAAAACAAGTGTTGTATTACTACTAACTCAAAACTAATGATTTCTGCCAATGCACTACATGTATTTATAGGCAGTATTTATAAAATGCATTCATATTGATGTGTGACCATATTTGGTTATGTCTAAGTTGGTGTATACATGAAATAGTGTTGACACTGATGTATCAGTGCTTTGATAGAGATGCTTCAAGATGGATCAACATTAAAACTATTAACAAAAGGACATTTTACAATTCATCAATGCTAATGAGATAATGTGTAGTTTTTAGAGATATTTTTCCATCATATATGAAAAAGATTAAATACTTTTCTCTTCACATTAGGGATCTTCATATAATTAGGTATTCTTTCAACTTGGAAATGCTTTTATAGTAGTCTTAGCTATTTCATAAACCATGTGGTTCATCAAGATGATGATAATATGTACCTTTACAAAAGAAGCTATTGATGCATGCCTAAAAATTATGATCAACTTCTTTTCTTTATTCTCTTGATTATTTATGTCTCATTCATGGAAGTCTTCATTGTTATTATGAGTTTTATGTTGTTGCTACATATTTTCATTCAAAGGTAAAGAAGTCTCTAAGCACTTCATTAAAGTATTTAAAATTCCTTGAAATTTAATTATGCTATTATTAAGCTACTTATCCAAACTTTATAATTTTAGTCTTTTTCCTTCAATGATATATTGTAAATTCCTCAAAAAAAAATCAAATTCTCAGAGTTAAAAAATGATAAGAAACTAAAAAGAAATCTTTCATGCTCAAAATAAATAACATCAATGAGATTTTAAAGAATACCATTTCTTGTGTATTAAAGGGTAGTTAATGCTAAGACACAAAAATGTTCTTCTTTAAAAATGCTTTAAAATTGGTGTAGACAATTTTTCAAAGTTAAATCTAGAGTAATAAATCTAACCATTTGTTCTTTCTTTATCACAAGAGTAATTCTTTAAGTAAACCCACTTAGAAATGATGTTGCCTCTACGAGATTGATGAAATCACAATTTTATTACAATAGAAGAATAATAAAAGAATAAATGATTTGATGAAATGAAGCAACCCAAGTAAAATTCTTACTAAAACTTTAATATATCTCTCAAAATATTAAGATCTTTGATGAATCAAGATAAATACAACTTACCTTTAATTAATCCATCAAGGCAAGCTTGAATATCACTCTAATAATAATGCTAGCATGAATGCAAGGGTTACTTAAAATTCAAATGACCAAGAAGCCTCTCTTCTTGTAAAAGCATGTATTTTTAGCAGTTTGAGCCATTGATCATCTTTTACGCTACATAGTGTTCTTTGTAATGCTTTGATATAGCTATGATGTATCTTTCAATACTTGATATATTTTAATATATTTCTTTAGAGAAAGCTTTTGGTATGACTATGGTAGTGCTTTATATATCTTGGTGTATTTTATAATTTTTATAATTATTATTTATTATTTAATCTTGTGGCATATCATGATTTAATTCTAATATATTATTTTAGCACAAATATATTTATTGATTGAAAATAACCTTTAGTAGCTCTTAATTCAAACAAGTTACATGCATACAGATCTCATGTTGGTATTGAAAATGATGTTTAATTTTTTGTGCATTTTATATTTTAAGATAATGATTTTTGATGCTCTTAGTTTGACATTCCTACAAAACTTATGGAAAGTTTCTAGAAGATGGATAGGATTCATTAGTTTGAATGTCATATAGATCATAGTTTATTACCATTGATTTATTATTAATCCAATTATTGCAATTTCTTTAGTCTGGACTTAATTTAATGATTTATTCAAGAATAATCTAAACCATCCATCTATCATGTAATCCTAACTGTTGATTCACTAATTCTCATCCTATAAATTCAAAAGTATCATAGGTATTCTCACATTTTAATTTTATCTATCTTCCATTTCTCTTAGACAAATATTCTTGAAAGTCTTATTGAGCCTTACAAGTCTTCCTAAGTCAAGCCTTAGAGCTTTAAATTGTGCATTAAATAGTGAAAGAGCCTTTTGATTTACACCTTCGTGTGCAAAACTTGATATCTTATTATAATCATGTTGTTGTAAGTGTTTGAAAAGCTAATGTCCTCTTGAGATTTTGATTTGTTGGTATCATCAATAATGTATTTTCTTTCATTTGGCTTAAGTTCTTTTTAACTTATGGTTATCTTATGGTTTTATCCAAGGATTGTGATCTACAATCATAGGTTATGGTTAGATCATGCCATTGTGATAAGAGTAAGAATTTAATCACAAGCTATAATATGGAACATCATTTGTGGTTGCTTTTTAGAGGCATTGCCATAAGTTGTGATCTAGTTGTAATAGGCTTCCCATGAGTCATGGTCTAGTTAACACAAGTTGTGATGCAATAAAATTTTAGCAAGTTTTAGTGATATTATAATGATGATAACATTTATAGTTAAGTTATACTATTTTACACCTTGGTACATTAAATCTATGATTTCATGACATGCATAACCATGGCATTTTAGGTTTTCTATTAAGAAAGTGATGTGAACAATTCCATGGAGTCTCAATAATATGGCTTTGGGATAGCTTGTTGAAGTCAACTTAGGGTCTGTGATGTATTGCATAAAATTAGGACTACATTTGTGATGTATTCCATGGGTTAGGTCTAATCCATTATTCGTATCTAGGATTAAGGATTTGATCCATCAAGTGTTCCTAGTAAGTTAAGTTTTGTGATGTTATTCTAGGATGTAAAAAAATTATGAACTATTTCCAAAAACTAAATTAATTTATGTGATAATGCTATGGGAATTAGAATATGAACTATTATGTATTCTCTAATCGAGTAGTTTTGTATAAAAATTATTTATTTTTTAAGTGACATTGACGAGGATACTTCTTGTAATAACTCAAAAGATATGATAAGTTTGAATGAAAACTTTTGTGGTTATTATTCTGAATGATACATAATGTTAGAACATTAGAATTTTTGTAGGGTTAGTGGTAGGTCATGTTCATCGTCATCTCTCATGCTGAGCATGAGTATCAATTGCTAGTATTAGTCCTATTGCAAATAGTATCAATATTTCTTTCTTTTACTTTCAATAGTATTAGTCTTATAGTGCATCTAATGTTTGGCTTGATATTTGTTTGATGTCACTAGGATTTATGTCAATATGAATTATTTGTCAATGATTGTGATTATTGATATTAGTAGTATGTAAGAACTATCTATTTTTTATGTCATATCCCAGCACAGGATCCTTTAGTATAGTGTTATGCTCATTGTATGTATACGTGTAGTTGTGGCTAGGAGATGTGGAGCCAACTAACTAGTTGCAGTATTATGAGTAGTTAAAAATATTATGATATTAAATCATATGTGATTTATGATGATTATATACATGAATGTGCACACTGAACTTGTGGGAATTATTAGACAAATGTTGTGTCTAAGAAGGAAGGATGGTGTAGGGATACCTCTTATGATTCTCTTGTTCTACCTTAATGATGTGTGTCTTTCTGTGTTGATTTTTTTAAGGATGATACTTGGATGTTTTGGCAATTTTTGGGGTGCTTTGGGCTCATTTTGATGATTTTAGGGGGTTCCAAGATATATGGCAACTTATTTGAAGGCATCTAGAGGTTCTAGGAATCAAAACTAGCATTTTTGTATTTACTACCTACATGTGAAACATCTTACCAAAATGTGGGATGTCCCATCTGAGATGTCCCACCAAAATATGGGATGTCCTAAGACCATATGGGAAATTCGAGAAAAATAGTAAATATCCCACCCAAGAGTTGGGTTTTCATAGGAGACATCCCAACAAAACCATAGACAATCTAGATGCATGGGAAAACTTTCAAAAATGCCAATTCCAATTTAGGAAATAGCCAAAGCAAGATGGAAACAACTAGGGAGAATGAGAGAAGACTTGGGAAACATCTAAAGAACTTCAAGTTAAGTTGAGAAAAGGTTTCTAGGGCTTTTATTGTGACATCTCATCCCCAAATGTCATGGCAAACATCAAATATATGATATATTAGACGTTATGTGTACAAAGAAAATATACCAAATGTGAAATATAAGTGATATTAAACATTATGTATAGAATAAATAATAGGAAAAATTCAAAAACAAAAACAAAAGAATGCTTTATTAATATGGAATAGCATATCCAGATCACACTTTGAGAGTGTTCCTTGGGGTTTTCTTCCTTTGGCATTTATCCCTTAGAGGAAATCTAGCACTACCACCATGGTTAAACCTATAACCCAACTAGAAGGGATGGCTAGTCCACTTTCTATCCCACTTCACTTGGCTTCCTATGATTTGCCAAACTCCAAGACCCGCAATGCTTTCTTCAAATTGTCATGAAATTCTTACGGTGTCCTAAAACCCATGAAGCACTTAGACAAAAAAGACAATGAATATGTAAAAGAAACACAATAGAAACTTGAAAAGCTACCTCGCACAACGATCATTTTCTCAACTCACACCTCGTGCTCTCTCACGACCCATTAAATAGAGGAGAAAGATAGAACCAAAGGATAAACCTTCTTAATCAAGCCTTTATTGCATCAACTTCTACATAGACACAGCTTCCAGCTAGTACATAATAGATCTTAGGATAAACTACAGTAAACTTTATAAACCATAATCAGACTTCTAATTCTCACTCAGACTTTGATTGTAAACCATCTAAGAGATTGAGCTCCAACCATAGAAGGATAGATTAAGAATATTAGCTTGAGGAGTAGACAACCTCAATGCATGACTTGCTAATGCCTCTTACTTGCCCTTTACAAGAGGGGATACATGGATATATATAGGACAGAGTGAATCTATCTATGTGTCTTCCACGCCAAGTAACTGGATCCTTATCTTTAGTTTCTAACATCTTGACATTATCCGCTCATCGCCTTTAATATCACTTTATGGATGGAGCAGATCTTGCCACGTGTTCATGTGCAGTCAGTGCAATTTTTAATAAGCCTTGAAAGATATTCAAGAATATTTGATGGAGATGTTGATGACATGGCCTCATCTGGTGGTACTTTTTTGGGGACTATAGCTTCATTCTTGTACCATGTGACTTCCTAATACAAGTTGATTAGTTGAAAAGACTTGCAAAGCTTACTCTCCCATTCATTGGTCTAAAGAAGTTCTTGGAAGAAGTTTCTAGCTAACTGATTAGCGAATAACGGTCTTCTGATTAGTAGGATGTTGTCTAGAACTTTCATTGTTAATAAGTGTTGAAGTATCTTAGGTTCCAATCGACTCCATTTTAAATTGTTTACTATGCAGTCTATTCTTCCTGCCATATTCACATAGAAATCTAGTGTAGCATATTGTTTAAACATGCTCATGGTAGATTCTTGAGGAAACATTCTATGAATCCTTATGCACCATTTTACTCTATCTTCCAATGTTTGAACCAACCAAGAACACCAATCTTCATTATCCTACATTGGACTTTGAGAGTATCCACTTTCTAGAGAACTTTCCTCTAAATGTGTTGGTTGCATCATCTTTTCTTGTTGCATTTTTAATTCTCTAGTCAATGTGTCTGGTAAATGATTTAATGCTCTAGGGATTCTTTCAATAGTAAACTTATACTGGGCCAAGAGAAATTGCCACTAGGCAAATCTTTACAATTTTGGTGATGGTTGGATCTTCCTTTTTAATAATGAGGCCAAATTTTTTGAATCTATTCGCAAAATGAACAATTCTTTGACTAGATAGATGTGAAACTTTTCTATTCCTTTGATTACTGCAACAATCTCTTTTTTAGCAGGCCAGTAATTTAGCTCATTCTTTTGGAATGCTCCTGAAGCATAGGCACAAATTTCTTCTTCTTCTCTTTTCTTCCATGTTCTTAACAACACAGCGGTCCATGCATCATAGCTAGAATGAATGGTCCATTTAGGATGGGAGATAATGGAGGAAGATCCTGACATTCTTTCTTCAATTGTTGAACTTGCTTGGTAGATTGATGTATCCACTGAAACGGAGTTTGATATTTGCATCTTCGAATCTCAGTGGTTTTTTTTGATAGCCTGGCTATATATTTGACCACATAATTAAGACATCAAAGAAACCTTAAATATTTTTCTTTGTTTTCTAACTGATCTAGAAACAATGAGATCTTTTGTAGAACATGTGGCTGCATATGAATTTTTTCATCTTTTAATGTTACTCCAAGAAATTCAATTTCTCTTCTTCCTATTTGAAACTTCTTTGGATCTCCACATAACCCTATTCCATGTTGCTTGCATAGATAAGCAAATACCTTCAAATGTTCAACATGTTTTGATACTGAATTGGAGTAGATCAAAAAATCATCTATATAATTTGCAACAAAATCAGAACTTTTTCCAAAAATAGCATCCATTCTTCTTTAAAATTATGATGGGGAATTCTTCAATTCGAAAGGCATAACAAGCCATTCATATAATCCTTGGGGCATGCTGAATGTCATTTTGTGAACATCTTGTTCAGTGATTTTTATCTGATGATGCCTACTCTTGCAATCAAATTTGCTAAAGATCTTCTTTCCTACTACCTTTTGGATCATTGCATCTCTATTTGGTAATGGTCATTTTATCTCAATGGTTACTGCATTAAGTGGGATATAATTGATAACCATTCTAGGCTTTCCTCTTTTTATTTCCACATGGTTGTGGACAATGAAACTTGAGCAGGCATAATTCGATTCAGATTCACTGATCAATCCCCTTTTTTTTGAAACTCTTCTACCTATAATCGTAGCTCTTCTACATCTACTGGATTGATGACTATTACCTTACTTTGTACTGGAATATCATGTACTATATGGATAAAGGCTTCTAGACTATCTTTATCCTAGAATTATAGAGGATGTTCACAATAGCATGATAATAATTCTATTTGCACTTGCATAAGTAAAGATGTTGCTTGTTCATCAAGCCCTTGAATACAAGCTTTCATCAATTTTTGTCGATGCCTATATTTTGCTTTGGCAATATCTTCTATCTAATGTTGAGTAATAATTTTTGAAACTAATGGATTGGTAGACATGAAGACACTTTTGATCTGTTAATGTTTATTTTGTGTAACTTTGGCGAAATCTTAGAAATTACTACTTTTTTACCAGATTCATCATTAGGATTGGAACATATAAGCAAATCTATCCCAATTGTATAGGGAGAGAGTGCATCCATGAAATGTGCTCCAAGGCCCACATCAAAACCACTATCAAAAATTTAGACAAAATTTGTCTTTCCAATATAAACATTCCTTAACTAGATAGGAATATTGAATGCAAATTGAGTTAGGCTCCTTACTCCATTCATGGTATCAAGCTTTACCAGGTTTGGATGAGACACCCAATTCTCAACCACATATTTGTGGTAGAAATTTAGGGTTGCTCTAGTGTCAACAAAAGCTTGATATTTCTTCCACTTCTACTCACCATTGACTACCAACTTGATTGGTATGATGATTACACTATGCAAAGACATAAGATACTTGATTTGATGTTGCTATTCAGCTAGAATGGTAGGTTTTGATAAACTTCAAGCTTTGTCAAGTTCTGTAACAATAGGAAATCTCTTTTCATATGGTGTAATTAGGAATTTTGGGGGTACCTTTTGAAGGATTGTCATTGGCTTTGTGCTTAATTGAGATGCACTAGGTACATCTGATAATTCTTCACTGCAATGTAGGTCATCATCTCGATCCTCTAGAGATTGTTGGAACATATGTTGTGTTAAATATTCAATGTCACCTTCTAATGTAAAATACATTTCCTAATCATTCAACCAAGTATCAATTTTGGTATAGTCATCTGCTGAGAGTTATTGCATCCAGCCTTCAGCTAAATCTATGTTGTCCCAATCTGAAAATTGGGTTTGCATCATCATTCCTTTCAGCAACTCTTGATCATTTTCACCTTCCTCTGGATTTGAGTGTATTTCTTCATCAAATTCCCCTTCAATTTCTGAGTCATCACTAGAGAGTAATTGAATCTGGTAAATCTGCTAAGTTGGTTCTTCTTACTTTGGATCATCAACTAGTTTCCATTCTTCTAAATAATTATCGAAGAATTCTTTGATCCTTGGATCTGACTTTCGTTGTGTGCATTCATAAGCATAATGTTCAAATTGCTTACAATGATAATAGCATACCTTTTTTGATTGATAGGATATCTTCTTTTCTTGGCAAACATAGTCGTCCTCCTTGTTTGTCGTGGTCTTGAACCCCTGTACCATCTTTGTCTTGTAAATCTCGAATATCTCCAGATATTGGTTATCTTTGTCACCTTCTTTCTTCTTGGTCTTTTGGGTGGTCTACCAAAAACATCTCCTCCATCTAAATTAGCACAAACTTCTACTGATGGAAGCAATTTTATTAAACTCACATTATAACATGCAAACTGAAGCTCTTGTCTGGCAATGTGGATGATATCAGCAAAATAGGTGAGAGATAAGTCCATATTCTTTTCAATTGCTTTATAAAGTACCATGTTCCCAAGCTTTGCTAGAAGACTTCCCAAATACATGAAGGAAATCATAGGGTCTTGATGTAATGCTAACCTGTAAACTTCTTTACTATATTCAACACTGAACTACTCAAAGTATTTTAGATTGATAAGCTTCTTTTAACTCAAAAGCACTTTGTCTAGTAGTCACAGATTGGTAGATAAATCAACAGTGAATTCAGTTACTATGGCTACAAATATTCCTTGTAATCCTTGTTGCAATATTTTCTTCTATTGTTCAAGTGTTGAACTTTTCCACTAATGATAGATTTTCTTGGCGGCTCTAGTAAATGCACCCAGAATAATTATTCTTTCATCCAATTGCAATACTATCATTGTCATTTCCAACTGATCTATCCATAATCAGATAGCATGCAATGCTTCTTTCGGTGGTAAGTAGTAGATGTCTATAACAGGAACTATTGTTGCTAGCCATTGTTAAAAAGCTAAGAAGGCTGACAGTTCCTGATACTATCTCCAAGGTGGATTAGATCTTCTTACCATCATTAGTCTAGTTTGATAGCCATTATCTTCAAGTTCAACAATATGTTCATCCTTGTGTTGTGCTTCCTTTTCAAAACTTTCCTGACTCTTAGGAGATTTTTCCTCTTCTTCTTCATGCCTTTCCTTTGTTGGACACTTTCCTACCTTTTCTTTCCTCAATTTCTAGAGTTTTTCTAGCAATTTTTCTACTAGATCTTGGTGCTGTACTGATGGCTTTTGTGGAGGCTTTGCTATAACTGGTGGTAACTTCATTTTTTATCTAATGTATAAGCTTCCTTTAAGAATTCTGCAATCCTTTTTTTCTATTGTTGTTGTCGATCCTCCTTTCCTTGTTGTCACTATTTGACAACATCATCATAGGCTCTAAGATACTGCTCTATTTCAATTACTTTTGTTTGGACATCACTAACTAGTGAGTAAATATTAGTTATATCTCCTTCCAATAAATTCCAGTTTCAACTAGCATAGGAGGTCTAATTCATGAGATATTTTAGTTTTTTTACCTCATCTTTTTACTGATTTGGAGAATCAATTGAATATTCAAGAAGAAAATTGCAATCTACCCTTGTTGCTGGTGGATCATCTTCTGATGCCATTGTATAATAGAAGGCTCTTGGTGGTCATTTTCCTCCTAAAATTAGTCATTTTCCTGACACCATTTTGCTAGTCTGTAGCATGAATAACATACCTCTAGTGTCATAGTTAGGTGATTCTGCCTTGGTTGTAGTTAGGTGCTTCTACCTTGGTTGAACTTATTTGAAGGCATCTAGAGGTTCTAGGAATCAAAACTAGCATTTTTGTGTTTACTACCTATAGTTGATACATCTTACCAAAATGTGGGATGTCCCATCTGAGATGTCCCACCAAAATTTGGGATGTCCTAAGACCAGATGGGACGTTCCAAAAAAATAGTAGATATCCCACCCCAAGAGTTGGGTTTTCATAGGAAACACCCCAACAAAACCATAGACAATCCAGATGCATGGGAAAACTTTCAAAAATGCCAATTCCAATTTAGGAAATAGCCAAAGCAAGATGGAAACAACTAGGGAGAATGAGAGAAGACTTGGGAAACATCTAAAGAACTTCAAGTGAAGTTGAGAAAAGGTTTCCAGGGCTTTTATTGTGACATCCCGTCCCCAGATGTCATGACAAACGTCAAATATATGATATATTAGACATTATGTGTACAAAGAAAATATACCAAATGTGAAATATAAGTGATATTCAACATTATGTATAAAAGAAATAATAGGAAAAATGCAAAAATAGAAACAAAAGAATGCATTATTAATATGGAATAACATATCCAGATCACACTTCGAGAGTGTTCCTTGGGGTTTTCTTACTTTGGCATTTATCCCTTAGAGGCAATCTAGCACTACCACCATGGTTAAACCTATAACCCAACTAGAAGGGATGGCTAGTCCTCTTCCTATTCTGCTTCACCTAACTTCCCATGACTTGCCTATATAGGCTCGACCACTCCATGCTAGCATGACCTCTAACTCTGGGTATAAATGCCTTAGGTCAAACCCCCAAAGGTTACCTTAAGAGACACATTCATTATTACAACATGCACTTTTGGGTCTTAATTACAACTACCCTTTCAAGTCTTGTTAAGATGATAATAACACTTATTTTGAAGAGACACCATCTTCATTAGGAAACAGCATCATTTGGGTATGAGGATGTGACAATCTACCCCCTTTAGGTTTCATTCATCCTTGAACGAGTCCACGTTATCTATCTTTTTCCAACTCCAATGCTTTCTTACATGATCCTATGCTCCAATAATTTGATTTCTCCTTTGAACTTGAAGTTGTTTCTTGCTTATTCTGTAAAAAAAATATATGTGAGAAAAATATATGAAAAATTAAATATTATTTTCTTGACACATACTTCATTTTCTAAGAAAATGTCAAAAGATGAATTAAAGATTTATCAACCACCAATCACCAATCCTAACTAGGACCACATAAAGTGCAACTTGGATCTAGTTACCTAAGTGAAGGCAGGGCAATTTCTTTATCCCCAATTTTTATTATCATAGATATTTTACTTATCTAATTGAAATATAAGTTGAACAATGAATAAAATCATAAGATCATCACATAAAAGTGAGAGTGAGATACTTCTTGATCTTGATCAACCTTATGAACTGATGGGAGTAATTGTAATTCTACCATAAGTGGTATATGATTAGATGGTCTTGTTCAAGATGGCAAGGCTTAATCTTGATTCTTCTCAACTTCTTCTTTAGAAATTAACTCTAGTATCTTGGTAACTTGAAAGAATTTGACATCGTACCAAATATAATCCAAAGTCTCAATGAAGAATGTTTTTGATCCATCCTCATTAATCATTGTAGAGTAATTTGTAAACTATCATTTTTGATGAGTGTTATCCATCAACATGATCTGTTTCTAAATTATAGAATCTGATTTATCTACTAAAGATTCAAAGTAAGTAGAATATGCACTAGCTAATGGAATTGCATGCTAAATTGATGGTAACATCTTCTTCAAATTAGGTTCATCTTCCAAAGATTCCTTTACAAATCCATATTTTAAGAATTGATAAACACTACTTCTAACTTTTGCATTGAAGTCTCCACAAAGAATAAGTGGAACTGGATCAGTATAACTTAATAATAACTTATTCTTCAAACTTTCTTTTATTTGCTTAATCAAATATGCTCCTTGACAAAGTCTAACATCTGAACATGTTGGTTTGGCCATTAAATATGTGTTAACCATGCATACACATCTTCCTAATAATTGAACTTTTAAAATCAATTCCAAGGCTATGTGATTTTTCCAAAATCTTAACTATTCCTTCTCCATCACTTGAAGTTCTGGAATTTCAAAAATCATATTTTCCTAACTTCATTCAAATCTTTATACCAATTCAAACTTGGCTTCTTTATAAAAGATCACACAACCATCCATGTTGTAATTCCTGCAATGCTAATCTGTATGGCTCAAAAGAAGAACTTCCACAAGAATCGTTTTGCATATAGATACCTTTGTATCCCATCTTTTCGAAGTCTGGTTGGAATTGGTATAAAAATTCCCATGGCAGGACTTCTTGTAAGCACAAAACATCAACATCAAAATCTTTTAACTCTACTAAGATGCATGGATATCGATATTCATGCCAATCCAAGGTCCATGATGGACATAGTAGATGTTGTATGTTTCAACTTTCATTCTCATTACTGGATTCTTTTTTTTTTTTTAATCATTTCTCTTCATGAGTATCATACTCTTTGTCAAAATGAGATTTTGAGTCTCCATGTTGTTTTGCCCTTGTTTTGATTGCAGGATGGACTAATATACCCTTTTCTTGATAGTTTAAGATTGTTCTATTCCTTCAACTAATTCTCCAACTAATACATCAATTGATCTTTAACTAATACCTCTCCTGATTCATTAACTGATAATCAACTAATACTANCAATTTAAATTAAGAATAGGCACACATATTTTCAAAAATTTAAAATTGGTGCCTTGGTAACAATAGAGATAAAAACTTTATCATTAAGCGTTCTTGTTCTGGAGTAGAATTGGGATGGGTGACCTCTCGGAAAGTCTCATTTTTCATGCCAAAATTCTTAGACTCCAAAAGCCATAACTTTTGATTTTGGAAGCTTTTCTTGGCAAAAAAATAGTCATTTCCTATAGTTTTCAACCTTCTAGACATAATGGTGAAGTTAGATCCATCCCAAGGAACCCAAAAAATTAGTTTTTACTCCTTGCCCCATATAGTGCCTTGGNTTCCAAAATCAAAAGTTATGGCTTTTGGAGTCTAAGAATTTTGGCATGAAAAATGAGACTTTCCGAGAGGTCACCCATCCCAATTCTACTCCAGAACAAGAACGCTTAATGATAAAGTTTTTATCTCTATTGTTACCAAGGCACCAATTTTAAATTTTTGAAAATATGTGTGCCTATTCTTAATTTAAATTGATAATTAATGAGGAAAATTTTTAAATTTTTTCATTAGCTAATGGGAATTTTGAAATTCCCTTCAATTGTCAAGAAATTCAAATTTCTTGTCTACTGATGAAATTTTTGCTATGTAGATGAGGGCCATTTCAAGGTTTGCGTAGCCATCCTTTGGGCTAGCACAACATGCTTAGGGGTCCATGCAGCCCTCCTCTGGATTAACATGGCCCATCTTGGGGTTCATGTGGTAGAGAGGAGGTTTGTAGCAGTGTTCAAAAAGGTGGTTTTCAGTGATGCTGGAGGTAGTCTTCGACAGTGATAGAGGGTAGTGTGTGCAATAGGCAACGTGTAGGCGATAGGCAGGCAAGCAGTGGTAGGTGCAACAATGATAGTGGCAGGCATGACGTGGTGGCAAGCGCAGGCTCAGGCGCAATGGCAAGCACAAGCATGACACAACAGTAGATGGTGGAAGGCATAGGTGTGGCACAGCAGCTGACGATGGAAGGCACAGGCACATCGATGGCCAACAATGAAGGGTGCAAGCAACAAGTGGCGACCTACACATGGCAGGCAATAGCTAAAGGCAGCCTATGCACTTGCAATGACCCTATTAGGGCCAATGTAGCCTATGCACTTTTAGTGGCCCTTGCATGGCTGGTGTGGCCTACTAGGCCTACATGGCCCTAGTAGGTCCTATGCGGCCCTTGAATGGCCAACGCAGCCTACAGAGCCTACGCAACTCCTGTTGGGGCTGTGTGGCCAATTTTTATTTTTAATTATTATTTTTATTTTTATTTTTATTTATTTTTTGGAAATTTTATTATGTTTTATTTTGTGTTTTAAAAAAATTAAAACTAAGTTGAGGCTTGGGATCGAACCCACAACCTCTTGGTCATTTTTTTTTCTTTTTCATTTTTTTAATAAATAATATTTTTAATTTATCCTATTATTTTTGTTTTTATTTAATTAAAAGTATTTTGGGGCATGGGATAGAACTTGTTACCTCTCAATAAGTATTTTAGAGATTTTTTTGAACTTTTTATGATTATTTTATTCCGCCTTGCCTCTACAATTGACGTGGTGGTTTAGCTGGTGAAAGGGTAAGCTTTCGATATGGGTAAATGGCAATTCCAAGTTGATTTCTAACCCTAAAATTTTCACTTTTAAAAAAAATAAACTTTTTATTTTTAAATAATAATAATAATTTAATATTATTTTAATGCATGTATAATGAGAAACTTTAAATATCAATATCTCCCAAACCGTAAGTCTGATCAAGACAAAATTTATATTGTTGGAATCGTCTCAATGAGTACTACATATTGGACAAATTTTTAGGTTCAAAAATGAAGTTGATTTTTTAGGAATTAAAAGGACCAAACTAGCCTATTTTGTTGAACTGACATTTCTAGGCTGACATATGGTAACTTGGAATCTTCTGGATTACTTGGATAGTGAATTTCAACAAAACAAGATTAATTTAGGTCATGGTCTAGATAGAAATTTAACAATGACCCTAATCAATTAATAATTATAGTATTAAGATAGATAAGAGTTACCTGGACTAGTGTATCATTATCTTACTAAAATCTCTTGTAATTGATGAATATCGTAGACATACATATGATGCATCTAGTGATGATCAATGGCTTTTCCTATGTTGTGGCTTCCAGATTCATCATCAAGTTTATGTTGTAGTCAGCCCATGGTTCTGAATGGCCCTTTGATCGTGGTTTTCTCTTATACCAATTACGACATGCTATCCTCGAATGTCATGGCAAACATCAAATATATGATATATTAGACATTATTCGTACAAAGAAAATATACCAAATGCAAAATATAAGTAATATTCAACATTATGTATAAAGGAAATAATAGGGAAAATGCAAATATAGAAAGAAAAGAATGCTTTATTGATATGGAATAGCATATTTGAATTATGCTCCAAGAGTGTTCCTTTGGGTTTTCTTCCTTTGGCATCTATCCCTTAGAGGCAATCTAGCACTACCACCATGGTTAAGCCTATAACCCAACTAGAAGGGATGGCTAGTCCTCTTCCTCTCTCGCTTCACCTGACTTCCCATGACTTGCCTATATAGGCTCTACCACTCCATGCTAGCATGACCTCTAACCTTGGGTATAAATGCCTTAGGTCAAACCCCCAAAGGCTACCTTAAGAGACACATTCGTTATTACAACATGCACTCTCGGGTCTTAATTACAACTACCCTTTCAAGTCTTGTTAAGATGACAATAACACCTATGAAGAGACATCATCTTCATTAGGCAACAACATCATTTGGGAATGGGGATGTGACATTTACCTTTTAGTTGCTTATAAATATTGATGTAATTCATCATTGTTAGTGTCGTAGTGCCAAGTGTCAAAATGCCAAGGGCCAAAGTGGAAATGTCAAAGGCCAAAAATCCAAATAGAGGGCAAGAGAGAGAGCTCTTAATGGAAGAGATTTTATGTAAGAAGAAATCTTTTGCAAGGAAGTTTAGTGAGAGGTAAGGGATAGCACTAGAGAGAAGTTAGGAGAATCTCTTATAAGTGTCTTATCTTGAGCTTAGGCTCCATTGTGAGCAATTGAAGATTAGAGGGGACAAATGTGGCCTCTAAGATCCTTGGGAGAGTTTTGAGTTGACCTTGGCTCCTCATCTTTGATGTATTTTCTATGTATTTTGAGAATTATCTTAATATAAGGAAGAGTTTCTCTATTTTATTATGTTATTATTATTTTCTAAGCTAGATCTACTTGGAAGTTGTGGGTTGGGACATATTGAGATCTATCAAGGTGTAATCCTTTGCACCAAATTGGTATCAAAGTGAAGGTTTAGAGATTTCCATACTTTTATGTTGAAGATTGGTGTTTTCTTTAAATGAAAGGAACATTGTTGTGGATAATTGTGTATTTTCTTTTGGGTATCATTCTTGTTGCTTTAAGTATGGCTCCAAAGAAGAAGACATATCAAGAGCTTAGACAAAAGCATCAAGAGTTTAAGGACTTCTTTAAAGCTTTTTTGGTTGAAATGCAAGTAGTTCTTCCCAAAGTAAAGGTCCACAAACAAAAATATTTTGTAGAAACATCAAAAAGGGATATGCAAAAATTCAAGACTAACATGGGAAATATTTTGGGGAGAATAGATAGAATATCTTCTAGCCATCAAGAAGGGAAGGAATATGAAGGGTCGGATGAAGTAGAGATCAATGAGAAAAGGAATTCTTAAGTATCTCTTATTAAGTAAAGGAGTGCTTAATACTCAAGGGTTTCAAGGGATGGAACCAAGAGCTTCATACAAGGGACCAAGAGATCTTCAAAGTCCAAGATGGTGTATGCTGCTGATCAAGAAGAGTTCCTACCTTGTGAGTCATGGGAGGTGAAGGATCAAAGCTAAGAGAGTGACAAAGATCAAGGGACTTCTTTAAGAAGGATCAAGGATAGCACTAGAAGGTATGATACTCATTCCTTGTTCAATTTTTCTACATCTTGTGGCAAGGGAAAGGAGATTCTAAGCCAAGTTAAGACTATCTCATGGGAGAGATGTGAGTCTTCTAGCTAGGGTATGTGGAAGAATAATTAATTTAATGATGATTTTGATTAAAAAATGTTAAAAATATGGAGGAGAGTTTACCTTTTGAGTTGGTTCCTCCAAAGTGAAATGAAGAGCTTGTTGATGATTCCTTTGAAGAGGAGAAGCCATTGGTGTTGGGAACTTCTATTTGGAATCTCTAACCTTCAAGCTTTGATGAGATTGGACAACCACATGTTGTAGATCAATTTGAACCAAAGATGAATGGGAAAATCCATGAGGAGGTAAGTAAGGATGAGCTTTACCTTGTTGATGGCAATAATGTCTCTCATGTTGAAGCTAGTGTGATGGGTGCTAGTTTTTCACTTCATCTTGGTAGTGGTTTGTTCAATGGTAATGATGAGCATCATGATCATTGTGGTGATTGTGATGGGATTTAGAGTCATGTTGTGACTTTTGATGTCATTGCTAGTGAGAGGAAGACTAATAATGGTAAATTATTTAATGATGATGGCTATTGGAATAGTCATTATGATAAGATCATTATTGATGTAAGTGAAGACATTGATAATGATATGATTTTCCAGAATTTGGACATGCTTGATATTGATTATAGCAATGATAAATTTGTGAAGCATGTTGATGGATTTGATTGTCTTAGCTGTAAAATGGAAGTGCAGCGTGAAGGCAATCTACATGGTGGTGATGAAAGGAAGTTAAGTGGTAGTCTTGTAAACATCAAGAAGAAGAAGGTGAAGAAGAGGAAAAAGAAGAGAAGAAAGGATGTTGAATTAAGAAAACCTATTCTTTTTTCTTTTTATTTTTCTTTATTTTTTTTAGGTTTGATTTATCATGGGGATGCAAGAGAAGCATTCCAAGCAGATGATCAAATGAAGGAAGCATGGTAGGATGTGAGGAAAAGCCCACATGAGAAAAGGAATCTCAAAATAAAAGTCTTAGATAATATTCATTCTAATGTTTGTAATGTATTGAGTCATGATTATTATGGTGGACTTGAGTCGTGGGGGCATGGTTCCTTTCATCTTATGAAAGATCATGAAGCATGACATTTATAAGGATGGAAGACTCGGTGCAGGAACACCTCTTCTGATTCCCTTGTTCTACCCTACATGTTATGTGTATTTTTTTTGTTGATTTTGTTGAGGATGATTCTTGGATATTTTGGCATGTTTTAGAGTGCTTTAGGCTCATTCTGATGAGTTTAGGAGGTTCCATGATCTATGAGGACTTTTTTGAAGACACATGGACATTCCAAGGATCAAAACAAGCATTTTTGTATTTAGCACCTGCAAGTGAGATGTCTTAACAAAAGTGGAATATCCCAAGACCAAATGGAACGTCCCAAAAAAATAGTAGACATCCCACCTGAAACTTTGTTTTCATAGGAGATGTCCTAGCAAAGTCATAGACAACCCAAACGCATAGGAAAACTTTCAAAAATGCCCATTCCAATTCAAGAAATAGCCAAAGCAAGATGGAAACAGTCAAGGAGAATGAGAGAAGACTTGGGAAACATCTAAAGAACCTCAAATTGAGTTGAGGAAAGGCTTCTAGGGTTTTTACCTTCCATATTCTTATAAATATTGATATAATTTATCATTGTTAGTATCGTAGTGCCAAGTTCCAAAGTGCAAACGTCAAAGGCCAAACATCCCAACAGAGGGCAAGAGAGAGAAATCTTGATGGAGAAGAGATTGTGCAAGGAAGTTGAGTGAGAGGCAAGGGAGAGCACTTGAGAGAGGTTAGGAGAATCTCGTATAAGTGTCTTGTCTTAAGCTTGGGCTCTATTGTGAGAAATTGAGGATTAAGAGGGAACAAGTATGGCCTCTAAGATCCTTGGGAGAGTTTTGAGTTGATCTTGGCTCCTCATCTTTGATATATTTTCTATGTATTTTGTGAATTATCTTAATATAAGGAAGATTTTCTTCATTTTATTCTGTTAGTCTTATTTTCTAAGCTAGATCTACTTAGAAGTTGTAATTGGGACCTATTGAGGTCTTTCAAGATGCAACCCCCTACACCAAAGAAAGATCTGCATGCAAGAGTAGCCATCTAATATGAATTTACAATGTATGCTTGTGCTTTCATGATATGAGTAATGATGATATGGATATATTCCATGATATGTGATCATATCTTTCATCTATAATTATGATGTGCATGAGATGAGTTAGCTATATATTTAATTTAATTATTTTTTTAATTAAAAATCTCAACTGTGAGTTATGTGAGTTTATGTATCTTTGTGTTTTCGCATATTAGTTGGTCTGGAAATTGATCAGTTAGACTTATGAAATTATCCTTCTAATAGTTTTAATACATTTTATCATATAACTATATTTTTAACATGAAACATTCTTTTCTTATTTGTGTAATCTATTTCTGGTTGCATCATCTTTTTTTATTTTGTGATATTGCAAGTTGTGGATTTGGTCAATGTGTTCAAGGGTTGGATTTGGGTTGGTTGTTATTTTTGATTTTTAGTCTTAGGGGCTAGTTAGTTTAGGATAGAGTTTTGTTTGTGTTTTGGATTTTTGTGATTATTTTGGACTTTAAAAAGGTTGGAATTAATGGGTTTTCATTACTTTTTTTTCTCCTGTTTTAGTGGATTTTTATGTATATGCATATATGGGGGATCTTTGGGATAAAGTGAAAGATTCAAATATTTTTATATTGAATTTGATCTAATTTTAATTATGTATGATGTGAGTTTATGCATGTGATGTTTTTGCATATGTTGGATTTAAACTGGACATTAGTAGACTTCATTAGGAGATGTAGAGACTCATTGCAATGCTTTAGCATGTGGCTAGTTTAAATTTGTTGTGTTTTCCTAAGTCGTCGTCATTTTTGGCTATTTCTAGCATTTAGGTTTTGAAACCCTATGTAGACCATGGATCACAATATAATCATAATCAAGTTGTGGTATTTGATTGTAGGTATCTCAGTAAGCCATGAGCAGTAATGCGATCAAGGTTAGGTCACAGATGGGGATTTGTAGGTGTTGCAAGTCAAGGTAAGATTGTAATTTGGTTACAACAAAGAATTTTTTTATACCATGAGTTATGGTTAGCTTGCAGCCAAGTCACAATGCTTTACTAAAGGGAAACGGGATTAACACAAGTTATAGTCCACTCACGATGGCAACTATGACCCCATTGTGAGTCACAATGGAAACCTTTGCAAATAGAATTCTTATCTAGTCATGGGCTTCTAAGTGAATTGTGAATTATTAGATGCTCACAGTGATGACCACAATCTCATTGCAAGTCATAGTTTGAAGAAAATTATAAATCACAAGTCTTCATCAAGTCATGGTTTGTCTTGGTTCAATTGATAAGTGATAAGAACTAACTGGGAAGGGATTGATATGCATGATGGATGATTATGATTGTTAAGTAAGCTTTTGAATGAGCCTAATTTAATGATTGCTAGAAGTGTATGTCTTGATTATGTTTTAGAAGAGTGAAACTTATATTATTTTGGTTTGGTATATGATCTTTTAGTGACATGTGTAGCATAGGTTGCTAATGGTTGATTAGTGGGTGAAGCTAACATGAGGAAGTGAACTAGTTGGTGGTAAGGTATCCTAGAGGTGGATGAGGATGACCCCCACTAGGATGCATCAGTGAGGTTCATGTCTTAGGCCACATCCTAAAAGTAAGAGAGCATAGATATGGTTGTCTCTATCACTAGTACGAGATATAGAAGAGTCATGGGTTGTGCCTATGACCTACCCTTTAGAAGTCTAGTGGTTTTGGATTACAAGTTGACAAGCACTCGAACAAGTTGAGATAATAAAAACTAATAAAAAATTTATAGGCATATGATGATGAGTATCCATGGAAATGATTATACATTATAAACTAAGTATGGATGTGTCAACTACTACATGGAAAGAGGATTATGCATGATTGCATGGCACAACTTCTTGTGAAAGTCATATTGGTTTATACTTATTTGGTTGGCCATGCATATGGGTTCATGTGTTAATGTTTGGATATGATATGAGGCTTGGTATGATGTGCTCATGTGTGTATGTCGATGATATGTTTATAGTTATGAGTACTAGTTATGTTATGGATAATTGTTGTTATGCATTGTTATGTGATGTGAGTGTCTTTTATTGGTGGACTAATCTTTGATGTGGGATGTTCTCTTCTTAATTTATTTCCTTTAGTGTAGTATGTATTAGACATTCAACAAAGAAAGTATAAAGTCTTCCTACTTAGTTTATATTAATGTTATCCTATGAATGTGATGGAGCTGAAAGTGCTAGAGAGAGAATCAAGGTTGAGGAAGAAGATGGAACTACTATTCTAGTTTATATTTACATATTCTTGTATATTATTGTATGTGAGATGGACATCTTTGTTCATGGTTTTGATTTAGACAGTCATTGAGCTAGTTAGACTCTTTCATATGATGGATGTACAAGTTGTGTATATATTTCTTCCAGGTTGAAGTTGATGGTGTATATGATGTTCTAGTCATGCTTATAGTAGCTTGTTAAGACCTCTAGTTATGTATGTATGTATATGTGTATGTATATATATAATGGATTATTGTAGTTGTACATATATCCTTATGTTATGCCTAACTGTATATTTTAATTTAGTGAGTTTTCTTCCATTATGGTTCTCAATCCATTTGAGTTATCATATTTATTTGTTTGATACATGTTTTAGGTTTAGCCTTGTCTTAAGATAGGTGTGTATCCTTAGCTAGGTGTCTAGGGTGGGGTGTTCAGAGTGTTACATTATGTTATATTATGAGAGACTTTGAGAATTTAGTTTACTCTATTTCGAAGTGGTACTGACTCTTTCCTACAATGTTTTATGTAAAAGATATACATGTAAGTACTAGTGAAATGAGAGATAGGACTACAGATTGTGGATGTTGAGTTGGACTAATATTTAAAGACTTTTGATATTTATTTTGGTTTTCTATTGTATCAAGACCATGAGTTGATTTCATAGGTTGTATTGACCTTATCCTAGTTCAAGATGTATTTATTTCAAATGTAATTTTGAGTTGTTGCATGACAAACTCTAATGTTCTTGATGGATCTTTTAATGTATTGAGCTTGGATTTTGATTCTTATTTCTTATCTCATTGATGTTTTATTTGAGATTAATTATAGCACTCATGTTCTAGATGATTGTAATTACATAATATGTGGCTTTATATCTAATGTACTTGATGTAGATTATGATGAGTCTGTCAATTTTTAGTTATATATTGAATTCTTTATGATTAATATTTTAAATTCATAACCATGGATGTATGATTTTATGTTTTCTAAATTCACATATGCACTAACCTTGTTGGATTGTGTAACTAGGTACCATAGATTTGGATAGTCATTATTCATAGGATATTCCATTAGGTATGCTTGATGTGATTTTTGTATTATGCATGAATGTGTATGGTGAGTTGTGATCAATTTAAATTATGAAGAGCTAGGGCTTGTTGATTTGTATAAGGTGTTGTCAAAATTTCATAGCTTCAAACAAATTTGTGATTGAATTAATAGTTTAGAAGTTGTACATAGCTCTTAGAAGTTGTTAGGACCTGTAGTTGTTTTGAGTTCCTAAGTTGATATTCCTAAACCCATGAGGCACCTTAAAGAGTTAAAATAAAAAAATGAAATGCTATTAGTTTATTAGAAAATCTATGCATCAATATCAAAATCAACAATTGATAAAGATGCAACTGTTGAATATGAACCTTCACTATTTCTATATCTAAAATTGCAACCTCATTTCCCAACTTTGGTGTTTGGTGGAAACTATAAAATAAGGTTTTATCAGTGACTAGAAAGTTGGAAAGCAATAACAATAGCTTTGTATCAATAGCAAATCATAAATGAGTGATGAGTTTCACAATCTATACTAGAAAAACCTCATTATTTGTGAGTATGCCATGCAATTTTCATAGCTTAGTGAATTCATGTCATATATTCAAAAGAACAAGAAAGTTAAGATCGACATGTTCATTAAGGGATTAAGGTCCTTCCTTTGTGATCACCTACTCTCTCATAGGTTGATCATATATGAGGATGTTTAATCTTAAGCTTTGGTATTGGAAAAGAATTAGTTGTAGGTTATAGAGAGGAGGAATAGGTGTCATACCCCAAGATTTTACTCCTTGTGCCTTTTATAAATTGGAACCCTTAATCTTTCTTTTCCTTTGATGTAATTAATATTTCATATAGCATACTTGAATTTTGATTACAAACCTAAATTAATATGAGTTGACTTTCTTAAAGCTTGGTTAGCTATGGCTATTTTTATATTTTTGGATTTGAATTTGTGATATCTTGTTTAATTATGCTTCATTGATTGATAAAAATTGGTTAGCATATGTTTGATGGTTGGTTCTAGTACTTTTATGTGGGTATGCATAATTTCTTTTTATGCTTAAATAAATTGTAGCCATGTTGTGAATTACTTTAACTACATGAGACTTGTATTTTATACATACATGGTTTATTATTATGCTTTTTGCAATATTGAACTTATGTGCTTTTGCTTCTTGATGGATGTTATTATTTGACTAGAATTGCTATGTTGAGTTGTGTGAATTTTAGTGGATTATTTCCTATGTGAATCATGCAAAGAATTGCAAGTGATATATTTTGTAAAGCATTCTAATTTAATTTAATTTAATTTTGGAACATGAAAATTCTTTTATTTTTAGCATAATTATTATTTTGATTATCATTTATGCATTAACCTTGCTAGGTTGTGTAGAATTAGTATCATGTTTTAGGAAGGTCCACTATTAGTTTAGCTATATGTCTACAATATAATCTATAATTTGACATACAAAATTTTTTCCTTTTTCAAAAAATTGAATATTTGGATAGCTTCTAAAAATTTCGCGTATAAAGGATAAGAATTTGGAGAAATATTATTTAGCATTACATTATCAATCTAGTATAGGGTTACAAAAGAAAATATAATATAGAGTTACAAGATTAGAACCTAGAAGGTTATGAATTTAACATTACAAAAATAGGACCTCTAGATTTTTATAGATGAAATATATTTCAATGTTATAGGATCATGCCCTTTCATTTGATTGGTGGTTAGCCTCTTAGCCAAATGAGGAAAATGTCACATGAAGTTATGTGTTCAATTATTATTTTCTTGTTTTGTATTTCATGTGCTATGGATGATACTTTTGGCTTGGCTATGGTATGAAATGTATCTAGGTAAGTTTTTTAATTTGTTAAAAGATGCTTAGAGGTTTGATTCTTTCTTTAGAGACGTTCATAAGGCATAATTAAGTTATATATATGTGATCCACCTTTTTGCTTTTGAGAAAATAAAATAAAATAACCAAAAAAGAATTTCCTATTTTTAGAGGATTTTTGGTATATTAAATTTTATTTTTAATAAAGCAAATCCTAAACCACAATGATGGCTAGGCAATGGCATATTGATAAATGTCATTACTATGTCAATCACTTTAGTCATGAAGCTTTCCTAGGGGCAAGGTGAGTGTATCTTAACTGCATTACTCATCATAGAAATATAAGTTGGAAGTTGAAACACAACTACATAGTCTTCCGTAGTCTTTGCATAATGTGATCGTCCAAGGTGGGCATGTATACATCAACATATATGTAGAGTAATTATGAAATTTGTTAGAAAAGTAGACATAAACCTTCAACATTCTCTAAGTGCAAACCACTATTCCATCTACTTCATTGAGATTGAAAAGCCTTCTTAATGATGAAATAACAATAAAGAAACCAACGATGACATAAGCTTCTATGAATACTTTTGTAGCAGGAAAGGAAAATTTTTCCTTGTATAAAAAGATTATATCTACCCAATGGTTAAATCTTATAACAACATATACTCTTGTACCTCCCTCAAGTGCAAAAGTTGATATTTTGCCCAAGCTTTTTGTTGCTACATCAAATCCTTCTACTATTTTAAGTTTAGTACAAATATAGAAATGAGATTGGAACTAAGAGTATCCTCACTACTAAAAATTTCTCTTGATTTTTCAAAGAATATATTGAAAAATTATTGCTTTCAATGTTATTTTTAGTGCTTTCTACTCAATGCATGTGTTGTCTAAATTCTTTTTTTCTTATTATTAATAATTTTTCCATATCATAAACTTACCCCCACCTCAGATTAGATGAAGGGAATAGAAGGCCTTCATATCATAAACTTATTCATGCAAAAACTTGATGAAGATTTCATATTTATAAAATTCCTATGATTGCTTTTGATATTGGTAATACAAGACAAAGTTGATCCACATGGTAAAATCATGCAATAAGCTGATTACCATTCAATCCAAACTGCTTATCTCCTTCCAGATTCATGCTACTTTCATAAGTTTGGCCAGAGTATGAACATGCCATTCAATCAGTTGTATCAAAATATCATAGCTCAAGTGCCTAACACCGTATCTTTCAAAACAGCACAGCAGGCTGAATTAAATGATGTGAGGATTTTTGGATTTGAAATTTTCATAATGAAATCCAAAGTCAAAATAGCTGTGGTTTTCTAGTTAATTGATAAAAGGAGATTCTTGAAGTTCAACATAACGATGTAAAAAGTCAATACGTTGTGTATTCAAATCGACCCTTTCAAATTTTCTCCAACTTCTTCCAATGTTTGAAGAGCAAATGATTACTTTCTAATCAAATGTGTCAAACACTAGAGGCACATTTTGGGAAGCGGCATACTGAGATTAAAAAGAAAATACATGTCGCAAACAGGAGTCTCCCAAATATAACTTTCTGATGTCAAAAACTTGTTTCGGGAAAAAATGGGACAACCATATCCTTTTGTGAATAGCTTCCATTTAATGAAACCAATTGCTGCATTAATCAAAATGGTTATCAACAACTAAACACGTACTGGATCTACTCTTATTATTAGTTGTTTTTGAAGTTCTTTGTGGGACTCTTTACTAGCTGAAAAATCATGGCCAACTGAATCACTCAATTGATCATCACCCTCTTCAAGAGCCTTCTTCAAGGTCCTCCTTGCTACTTTTGTAACAACAATCATTAGAGCCACTACAAACATGAATATTTTGGTCAGTTACTGATTGTGCTTATTTAGGAAATAATAATCATTTGGTAATACTGGAAAAACAAAATGGCTTACCTGAGGCCGAAAAGCCAATGCCAATCAATATCTGCAGCAAGTTGAATGTAATTATCATCAGTTCGCAAGACATCAATCAGAAAATAAAGTTTTTGGTTAGGATGTAACTATTTGCCACTCCATGTAGCCTACAAAACTCGTCTAGTTCATAAAAAAACAAACCTGCTTTCAGGTATAACAGCTTAGGTAGAAAACATGTAGAAATAAGTTATAATAAGATATTTAAAGTCAACTTACCCAACGTCTTGTTGAAACTTCGCCCCATCCATGAGTCACATCAGACAGATCCTTTATGGTTGTGCCAACATAAACAAAACCAAACGTAATTGGCTGCACAAATTTTTTGCTTGATTAGTTGAACCAGCTATACGTCCCTTACACGATCGATGAAAAAACAAGTATGAACCATTTTACTAACAGAACTAGAAGCAATATTGGTATTTTACACACAAAACCAAGACACTGTTGCTTTACCCATTGCATACATGTATAGATAATTGTTACAGTTGCAAACATGGAGAACCATCACCATCACTAGACTTATGCCAACTACATGGGGTGCAAACATGGAACCACAAATTCTTAAAATCAAACCATAGCCATAGAAACTGCAGTGTTGTTACAATCTTAAAAATAGCAGTATTACACACAATTTAGAAGAATAGGGTGCTCTGACATCTATATTGTTACAGCTCATGTAAATGTTTCAAGCATTAATCTTCTACAGAAAACAGACAAATTCCTTTTGAGTTCACGGGCTCCTACAATTTTGGTTTCCACCTATTCATGATTTATGCAAGTTTCTGAGAATAAATGAAGGGCATACAATGCAATTTTTGAAGTTTATGGAGTTTTTCTAACACTAAATGAGCTTCTTGGTTGAATTACCAGTTGTATGTGTAACTAAGAATTGA
This sequence comes from Gnetum montanum, assembly GCA_015680685.1. NCBI lineage: Eukaryota > Viridiplantae > Streptophyta > Gnetopsida > Gnetales > Gnetaceae > Gnetum > Gnetum montanum. Next base: position 151,126 of record MNCI01011801.1, on the reverse strand, counting down.
ACTCATGACCCCCTATCTAGAGATACTTTTTTTCCCCTAATGACAAGCTCATAACCAACTCAACCATGCTTATGTTACTTAAAAAACTAGCCGGAAATACCACTCATTACCTACCTGTTTTTAAATTTGAAAAAAAAAAAGACAATAATTAACCATAGTTGCATGTACAGTACACGTAATTTCATTAAGAAAGAAGCTGAAATATCGACTTGATGAACACATACACCAAAATTTTGCCTAACCAGAGATCTAGAAGCATACATACCATCATACCAATCCATGAAGCAAGAATATACTCTCCTAAACTCACTGGCGTTACAGAGAGCAGATAATTCAACATGTTAAAAGGTAAAAGTGGTACAAGCCTCAGCAGCAACACAATCTGCAATAAAACAGTTTATTAAAAAAAATTCTTTAATTAGGAAGTTATTTCGTTGCAAATATAGTAAATGTGCAAAGACTGAATCTAACCAGTAGGAATATTTTTGTTCCAAACTGTTTTCAGGACTCAGCATCTTTAAAATAAATGATAATGTTATTAAACTCTCAGATAAATTTTAGCTACCAATGATACATCATGCAAAGCTTATGTGAAAAGTAGAAGCTTCTTGCATATGTTTCTAAAGTGAAAAATTTGTAAGAATAACAATAAAACACTAAATAGCTGAGTAAAATATATTGGAAATCCCCACTTAAAGTAGATGAGTCACCAGCCACAAAAGATTAGCTACCATCGTCAGTTCGTCACATCAGTTTCCTTAAAAATCTATGCATTCTATCCTCTTTAAGAGAGATTTACACAAAACCCTTCCAGCAAACAAGTCTGCCAACTTATTCCGTGGAAAGGTGTGCTTTTAAGTATGGATAACTCCTAATAAATTTAAGAGTCAACAATAGGTGGCTTAGTATCCCTTTCTAAAAGCGTACTTCTATTCTCTACATGCAAAATTGATTTGTAAAATGAACGTCATGTTTTCTGCAATGTACTGTGACAAGCTGATTAGTTCATTGAGATAAATGTGTGGTGGCAGTTAATAATTCCAAGTTGTCAAGTCTATCGTAGCTCTTGCCAATTATTTTCTGATAGATCCTTTTGAAGATATTTTTCGCGTGCATTAGATGACCGTTAATTCAGTCCAACTGATCCTTTTGGTTTTTCTATTGACTAATACGACATCCAGAAATGTAAAAGCCTTCAAATTAATTAGTGGCAAAAAAACATCTTACCATGCAGATAAATTATCACCTATTTACTTAGCTCCTAATCTTTATTGAGTTCTCTTCCATGAACACCTTTACTACAACTTTAAGCTAAATTGAAACATCAAACATAAATTTTAGAGAGAGAGAGAGGGAACCTTAAAGCCTGATCGTTGAATAGCTATAGAAATAGCCTGAAATTGAGGATAGTCTTTTAATTTGGAAACCACGTAAGACCGTCCAACCTGCAGGGTTTTTTTATCAACAGTGAAAACGTTACAAAACAGTATACGATGTAAATAATAGATGGAAAAATATGATGAAAGATCCTGCCATAGAACTAATCTTACTTTCTGACAAGCAACGACCATTTACTATTTTCAACCACTTACCAACAAACAGTTTTAAAACATACTTTGTCCACGAAGCATTACCTCGTCTCTATTAAGTGAATTCATTTACAACACAGTTATAGATGTTTTAATTTCAAAGACCCAATGACTGAATGTCAAGTCATAAATTCTTATCCTTCTATGCAGTGTTTTGTTTATTTACAACTATTTTGATGTCTAATGTAATGGTACTAGAAACTCCATTTTCAGTTAGAAGTGATTCATGACAATGTTCATTTTAGAAACACAAAAGATAGAAAATGAAAAATCAAGAGCCAGTTCATCCATCTATGGTGCAACGCCTTGGTTGCCCATGATGGAACAAAAATTATAATTGCTCATTTTAAAAATTAGAAACATTCTAAGGTAAATTTTTTTAATGTTTTAAACATTCAAACATATAATAAACTTACCGTTTTGCCAATAAGAAATGCTGCTGTAGCGCCAGCTGTAGATCCAATAGAATCAGCAATGAATCCAACAGTTAACCCAAAAAGATAACCGCCCCCTATCTAAATAAATTCACAAGGAATGCAAGCAATTGTCATGAATTAGAAAAGGATACAATAAATTCACAAACTGCCTCCTATCTAAATAAATTCATAAGGAATGTAAGCAATTGTCATGAACTAGAAAAGGATACAATAAATTCACAAACATAGTAGAAGCAATCATGCAAAAAAGAATGAAACAGTGTGACTACAAAAACATAAGTTTGAGTCTGATCTTAATAGCTGGTCCAAATTTTTTACAGAAATGAGAAATAATATACATGTAAGTCTAAATAAAAACAAAAAACAACTATAGAAAAAGAAAAGGAAATGTATTCAAATAAGAGAGCAGATGAAGCAATAATAACATATCAAATAGTAACACATCAATTATAGCAAATCAACGGTTTAAAGCAAAAACTTAAATACTAAATGCAAAATTTTGAAAATACATAAAATAGTCAAATTTCAATCTTACTGTTAGAATAGATGCTGGCACAGCAAGCACTGTCAATGGGATATAAGCAATGGCTCTGCATAAAGTTCCCTAAAAAAATGAGTTCATTGCATCCAGGCATCAAGTTAAAATTAATATCATCAAAAATACAAACAGAATGCAACTAAATTGCATACACTGAAAGAAAAATAAAAAGGGGACATCACAATAGAATGCGCCTTGCATTCTTAAAATATAAAGATATAACATACAATTTAACCAAACTTGGAAAGAGAAAGTTATCAGTCGTATCACTATCGATTAAAAATTTAACTTTCTTACCTTGAATACAACATTTTAAATGAAATAAAATGAACTAAAACTTTTGCAAAACTGGATTAGGTTCTACTGAAATTTTCTTGACTGTTGCAGACACGGAAGATTTGGTTCCAATTAGAAGTCTTGCCTATAGTGTTACTGGATTTCCAATTTTGATTTTGAGATCCTTGCTTTCTTTGTCTTCGTAGGCAGTCTCTTTTGAAATGATCTTCTCCACAGACAATAAGAATCGTTTGGTCCTTTATTTAGTCTTCTAGGACATCTGCCTGTCTCAAGATTGCACTCCTGAGATGGTAGTATTCTTCGTAATCACAAGCCACTCTGTAAGCATTATCTACCATGAGAGGTTGTGGGCACGTGTTTCCGGTCAGAGATGCACATGTCATTCACTGGGCACATGTTTCCAGTCAGAGATGCACAGGTAATCCACTAAATCATGCAACCAACTCTCCTTCATCTCAGTACTTAATGTATCAATAAAGGTTACAAAACACTTATAATAATCCTTAACAAATCATCCAACCCTCAAGAAATTGAATCTCATCTACTGCTCCTTTGGAAATAAATCAGGAACAAACTACAGTTGGCAATGACTTCTTGTTGTCTTGATTTGTTCCACCATGTTGCCTCCATCTCCTTCAAATAGAAGGAAATGACTTTCAATCACTCAAGACTGGTGAGATTGACCATGACAAAGTAGTTCTTCATTGTGTCAAGTCAATCTTTAGCCTATGTACCCATTCCCAGTGCCCAGTGCTCCATTGTAGAAATCCACTTCACTTTTCTTAAATGAGCTTGAGTTAGGAACTCCTATGATGGTGGAAAATCCCACCAATTTTATGGTGGCTGAGCAGGGGTTATTGCCATCAGCCTCACTAGTGCTACCAGCTTTGTTGTTGGGAAAACATGGAGAGGCTAACTATGTTGAGGTTGAAAAAACTGATTAGTCAATTGATGAATGAAATCCGTGACTGCTACCATTCTTCCTAGGACATCACTCCAAAATTCTTCAGACTTAGTCGAGAAATTGATTATCACATTTGAGATACCTTCAATTCACGTCTTGAGCCCTTGATTTGTGTCACAAACTTCTGCTTTGGCCTCTCTAATCTAATCTATTTGTTGTTCGAAGACATCAATGCATTCATTCATACATGCCTTCATTACTCTTCAATTTTAGGGCTTCAGAGGCAAAATCACATGGTAGTGTCCATATTCATGCTCTGCTAGAGGACCCTAGTTATCAATATGTTTCAAATTTACTGCTTGTTCCTATTTGAATATGCCTCATAGCACAGTAAGCACACATTATCTCAACTGATGATGTGGTAGTTATGATCTTGGTTTTAGCACTAGTAGATGTCTAATCTTTAGGGGAAAACAACGTGATGTACGCATTACTCTATCATTAGAAGTTGCTTAGGTTTCCACAACAACAAAAATCCAATAGATCATAGTGCACAAACTAGTGAATTCCATAAGTTTTGCAGAGTAGAGATCTCTTCATACATGAATCCTAATAATGTTCTTCAATAGCAGCACCCAATTGTTGTGTGAAATATGTAAGGGTTCCCACAACATTGTGGATAGGTGTGGGTAAAGAAGCTAGTCCAAAATAAGACCCAGGAGAGGCATCCATGTTTAGGATAGTGGATTGACTTAAATATCAGGGGTGAGCCTGTTTGGATTAGTATAGGCAAGCTCACCCACTGCCCACAGTGCCCAGAGTGTAGAAAAATTTTAAACAAGTTCTAAATGATTCGTGTTTCTCATTATGCATGGTGCTAAATGATAAGCCTTGATTTTTCATAGTTTTTATTTTGGTTTGAAAATTAAAAGAACATAGATACATGCTACTGAAAACTTTTATTGTGAAGTAAATAAACCTTTTTTCAATTGATGATTTTTGTGGTCTGCTGTTTCATTCCTATTTTTATGCTATGATTCTCTCTGCTTGCTTGATTTGTAATCATTTTCCTAAATACATTATAGAGGGTAAAAAAACTACAAACATGTGCAGAGACAAGAACACAACCGTAATCAGTAATGCAGCTGCAAAGACTTTGGGCAGCAGGTAAGCCTGCCCAAACAAACCTGCGCAGAATCACCCCACATGGTTAAGTCAAGCTAGGATAGCTACATGGAACATGGGCTCATTGATAGGGGAGACCAATGAGATTATCTATTTGATGAAAAGAGAAGAGCTAACATAGCTTGCTTGTAGAAAACACTGGACTCCACATCAACTAAATGGTTCCAAGCTACGTACGCAAGGTAGCACTTTGATGGAGTCTAACAACACTTATAAAAGCAACGACTCAAAGCACACACAAAACAAGGAAGGAAAACAACTTACACAAGGGAGGAAAAGCTCTTCACACAAAACTGGATGCCCAGAGCCAAATGACAACACTAGAATAAAGTTGTTAAGTATGACAGCTCATCTTAGGTATTTATAGTTTTCATGTGGAAACAGAAGGGATTCATCAATGCCTAGGCATCAACGAAGGCTCATCGATGCAACCCACACTGACCCTAGGCACACACAAGGCAAAGTTAGGCAAACCATGCTTGCCAGGGGGTGCGCTAACATAGGGTAGTCAATGCACCCACCCCCCCCTGGCCCAAAAAAAAAAAAAAAAGAGCCCACACCTTGTACTTTGATCCGAGTGTAAGCCGAAACCTAAGGAAGCATGCCTAAAGGGCCCTAAGACTTCTGAATGAAGCCAAAATCATCCAAGTGAGCTTGGAATTATGCATACAACCTTAGAGTATGACCCAAGGGGCAAGGGTGCATCTAGGAAGACCAAGAACCTCTACCAAACATGCTAGACTATAAACATAGGTCACATAAAACACTTCTTAGATCCAAGGTTTACAATTGGCATACCAAAATGCCACTAGATGACTCATCATTTCCCTACAACTAAGTAAAGTTAGTCTCATAGCTTTAACACCCAAGACAAAATTGGGACCAGACACATGACATGATCAATGCAAAGGAATACAACCATATAAACATACAGACCATGAATACAATACAATACAAGCCACCTCACTGAGAAGTGCCAAGAATGGTGGCTAAGAGAAGAAGTCCCCTAACGTGCCTACTTGATATGGGAAGAAGCCCGAAGAGTTAAGTGCAAACATGTGGACTCTCTAGAGTTCTACCTCAAGGTCCATTACCCTTGCTTGAAGCTGTCAAATTTGCTTGTGCATTAGTCCCTACTCCCGCAGGAGTGCTTGGTGTCATTCCTTAACGTTGGCCTAGAACTACTCATGACTCCTCTTTGCCTACAGTAGCATGTGCTAGGCCACATCCAACTCAGCCACCGCTCAAGGAAGTTTCTCTTTGATCTTTATGCATAGTCAACCTGCAAAAGTCTAAACCACATAGAGGTACATCCTCCATTCTACCTACACATTCTCTTCTACCTCCTTGAGTCTCCTCTCAAGGACTACAATAGCTACTTCGTGGTGGGTGACGTACATGTTTTCCAATAGGTCCATCTTCTTCTACAGTGTTGGTTCACTTACAACCATTTGTTGGAGTTTGGCGTGCAAGGTGCTAAATTTCTCCTTCACCTTGCGCCTCTCCCCAGTTACATGTTCACTGAGCAGAGCTAGAAGTTTATGCAATCTACCCACCTTGACATCCCAAGTTGCTTGCTCAATTAGATGGATCTTCCTGAGCTCATTAGTTTCCCTAGTAATCTTGTTTGCCAACTCTTGGCAAAAGTTCCAACACTCTTTCATTGTACGAAGGTACTTGTCCCAAAATTGGACCATGATTGAGCACTTGTTTATTTTTTTCTTGGCTCATCTTTTCCCACTCTTGGGACTTATGATTCAGCATTTGGATTTGTCACTTCAAGTTGTCTTTCATGAACATGGCTTCTTCACCAACTTGGTGTGGCTGAAATAATTTTGTTGACCATCGAGTATCTCTACCTTGAACTTACCTTCCTTTGCCACCAAAGCCTCGCGCAAGGTCAACAACATGCCCAAATCACCATGAATCAACCTAGTATAGCATCAAAAGAACATGACAACAAGAGCATTACAAACTTACTTGTGATGACATCTGTAATCATAGAAATTGAATTGATCAATCAATTTATGTGTTCCCATAAACCAAAAGCTAGGAAAGCAGAGTTAGAAAAATAGGTGAATGATCAAAACACCAAGAATAATGGAATATAGGCACAAATGATATAAACTAGAGAGAGTTTATCATGATCAAACCTCAAAGCACAAAGAGTTGACACACACACACAAGTGGAAGACAAATCAAGGACCTTATGCAATGCAACCACCACCATCACTAGGAGATAAGCTTTAACTTACTCGCTTGCAATGCCAATACACCATGGATTCACAAGTAGATCCTCCCCATAGCAAGCACTTACCTTTCTTGCCCTTGTGAAACCCATTGATGAAACACCCATGAATTCCCAACAACCAATGAGACATTAGCATCAAACGCAAGTCTATCCCCTTGGATGGTTAGATCTCATCCTCTGCTTTGCCTGATCGACTACCTACCATACACAACAATGGAAAGAAATGGAATGGAATGGATGGAGAATGAAAATAGACAAAAGAGACAAAGGGTGACAGTGCAACATCACCAAATCCCCAACCAACAGTTCAATTAGCTCATGGAGCACATGAGCTCGTCCAACATCGCATGAGAGATTTGCTACCACATCCTTTCACCACTACTCGTCCACATCATAGGGATCAACCTCCAAGTCTCCCTTCCAAGCACAATGTCACACCTACCCCTTCTAGTGCCATCTAGCCTTGATTGTTGTGCCATCTAGCCTTGATTGTTCCATGGTCTAACCATTGGTGAGAACGAACCAAGGCAACACACCACCAAACATCCAAAAGTCAAGATTCCGGTTTGGTTTTCATCCATTTTGCATGTATGCATAGTAGGCTCCCCAAATTTTACTTTACCGAAACCCTCTCACTAATCCCCTTGGCTATGTTCGAATCCCATATCCCAACAAGGATCACAATGCCATGACCAAATAAGGAAAAATCCCAAATTTGAATGGGGTCAAGGCTTGGGTCAAGGATGATGATATTGACCCTGAGAACAAATGATTTGGGATTTGGATGGAAGCAACAATTGACATTACCAAAGTTCACTAAGAGAAAGACTTTTGGGCCTTCATGGCCATGGGTAGAGATGAGCAAGAGATTGTCTTGAACTATGACATTTTGGTAAATCAAGTGATCTAGACAATGGGTTGAAAATGAGAAAGACTTGCATAGGCATGGGTTCAACCATTGATTTGATTTTGATGTGAGCAATTATAAGATTAGTTCAAATGGTAAGAATACCAATTTGCATAGACTGATAAGCTTAAGGGTACATTGCTCTTCCCATTACCTCTTCATATCATTATTGTTATTTTACTAATATCTAGTTTTCACTTTTCTTTCTTTTCCTTTTTTTAATCATATTTTCTTTTCATTTTTTTATTCATCATCATGTTTCCATATTCTCTTTTTTTTTCATAGGAAGAAGGTTTTGATGAAGCATAGGAATTATGGGACTTAATTAGATTGCCAAATCACCACCTAGAGTCTTCAACTTACATGAACATGAGAATTCATCTATCACCACACAGCACACATAGGTTCATGAGATCATGAACCTCTTCTAACCAAGGTGGCCAAGCACAACAACATGTGCACCTTGGTCCAATCACACCAACTAGAACCATCTAGTGATTGCAAGGGCCCTTGATGACACACTTTCCTTACCAATGGCCAAGAAATCTTCTAGAATTTTGGAGCTCACACCCTAAGCAATGGACCCACCACCTACCCATGGTTCCAATAACATTAGCTTCAACAACTCACAATGTGAGTCGTAGCTCTCCACTACATTTGAGCCTAGTTCACTAGTAATGGATAGCATAAAATGGGTGGATGAATTTTGTTGCATGAACATTCCATTGATCAAGGCTCTGCTTTGGACCCATTTGGCACTGTTGCATCCTCTTCACATGTGTAACTTACCCATCAGCCATTGGCTTATTGGGTGAGCATTCATAAAGCATGTTAATTGGTTTTCCCACATGCACACAACAAAAACACTCCAAAAGAAAAGAAAATATCACAATTGATCATCCATTAAGCTCAAAAGGTACAAAATTCTAACTAAACACACCAACTTTATTCAATACACATATGGAAATAGCAGAAAAATAAATTTTGACATGGCATGGAGAATTCCTCCCCCATGACTAATCCATGTCTATCACCTAGGAGACCTCTAAGTGTTAAATTGAGTGCTAGGCATGCTCAGAGGTGAAAGATATTCATCATGGTACACCAAGTGTTGCCCATCAAGTATTCCATTTGGCTCACTTGAATGACACATGCGCACATTGCAACAAGACCAAGAAAGATCACAAGGTATTTTTCTTGTAATTCATCCTTCAGGCCTCATCTCTTCTACCAATTTATAGGTGGAGGTCTTGCAAGACTAACCTAGCATCAGCAGTGCTCAATCAGTCTCTTCCCATGATAACAAGAAGATCCTCTTTAACCTTGTTTTCTAACCTAACCAGGAAATCAACGAGATATCACCGAGCTGCAACAAAAATCATCACATTGTATACTTGTCCCAGAGGGTATGCATATGATTGGTTCACTAGCTCCAATCAAATGTTGGTATACTTTGAGAGGAGGAAGCCCCCAATCAAGGAAATGTTGCAATAAGATGATATTGGCCCTTGAACCAGAGTCATATAGAGCTAGGCAATGACCTTTCTCACTAATTTGAATTTCCACTATGGGACAGACAAGATCTAATCACATTTTGGGCAAATATCCTTCTTTGACTGCCTGCATAGCCACCATCAACATGGGAATGGTAATAACATCACCATCGGGTGCCATTGTGTTACCTTTACCAGACATAGTTGTGGAACTTGTCCCTAAAATAGATATTGCACTTTGGTTATGATCAAGGAATTTCACCGAAACCTCCTAAATGTGGACTGTTGTCTAGCTTGAATGATTATCCTCCCCACAAGATGGAGACGGTGATGCGGACCCAATCCCATGGTTCTCACATCTACGTTTGTGATAAAATTTCCTACTGTGGGACCTCGAACTTTGCCCCACAACCAAATCAACAAGAGATTCATAATATTGCCTAGACTCATAGATGGAAGCAAGATCATTACAATAGGCAATATTACATGATTTAGCTTGCCTTCATTGTGGCTAACTGAGTATCCCACCTTGCATGGGACCACCAAGGAGTAGAAGTTGCTGCTACTGTTGTTGTTGGAAAGCTTAATTAGTAGGATTGCACAAAATAGGCAAGTACTACTGAGGTCTCATTAATGGGGTTTGATAAGCATCTACCTATGCACCATAAAAATAGGGATTGATGGAAAGCACCATATGTTGTTGCATTGGAGTTGAAAGATATCATAGAGCAACACCCTAAGGATTTGAAGCTTGCCACTATTGGTACTGCTGCATAGGCTATGAATAGGCACCACCAAGATAGTATGAATGACCAGGGTATGGGGTCCTCCTTGTTTGCCTTTTGACAAATCTAGGGTTCAAAGGCATCCCAGGTCATCCCATCTCACCAATCATGTGAGCCATGAATGGGCAGCACTATGAATCATGAGTTTGTATAGTTTTTGCAGGGATCCTCATCATCGGAGGATGTGGAAGCCTCATTCAGATCTTCTTAAATCCTCTTAGAGTAAAAGAGCTTGCCTTTACCCATGTTGTCATACCTCTTTTGACATTCATGTGGTGTCACTACTTTGGTTGCAACTTCAACCACATTACCCTCAATGTCCTTGAGAGTAGTGATCATCTTTTCGTCCATTGTGTCCCAAAGCCAATCCACTTTGTGGGCCAAGTCTATCAAGGCCTGATCTTGTGCTAAGGCCTTGACTGCAGCAGGAGGTTCAGCAGTACCTTCAATGTTTCTAGCCTCCCATCTGCACATTGGGTAGCAATTGTACTCTTCAACTAACTGTTGCTTTCGCTACTTGCCTTCCATGCTAGCTATGGTATCCAAGAGTGCTTTAATTTGGGCCACCGACTTTTTGTAAACCTCGTCCATTGCATACACGTCCACATGCTCTCTCTTTTCCTACCTTAGCCCTTCTGCAATATGCATTAACTACTCTCTTTGGCTAGAACCATGGTTGAAACAGTGATGAGCAATTTTCATGTATCACTCCATGGCGATGTCAAAAGGTTCACAGGCTCCTTGCCTTCATCTAGCCATCTCCTTCCAGATGTTTGAAATTCAGCTATAGGTCTGAAATTTTGCATAAAAGATTATGCCCATCTCTAAATTGATCTTGGAGGCAAGGATTTATACTAGGTCTCTGCATGCTTGATAAAGATGCAGGGAAACAACTGCAACTTCTACCAAATGTTCACGATCCCTTGGAGATGGTGAGCATTGTCGAAGGCTTAAATGTGAAGCCAGGGATCATCACTAGTATACCCTCTATATGTTGGTACATCAGCCATGTTCATTCATTTGATTTTTTTGTTACAAACATGCTCCCTTGGAATGTGTGCAACTTCAATTAATTCATGATAATCACCCCAATCAAACAAAGGGGCATCATCACCACCACCAACTACACCTTGGTTGATAGCACCTAACCATGGGCCTTCATGGTGGAGCAGCCCTTTGCCATTCTTATCTAGTTTAGCTTCTTGCTCTCCATTTGAATGACTAGATGAAAAGTTGTAGTTGGCCTCTTCCTCTACCATTCAATCCTAAAGATCTTGCATGTACAAAGGCTCATATTCATCATACACAAGTTCATGAGCTTTGTATGATGCATGTTCATCCTCTAGCCCCATGTTGATCAAGGCATTTTTAAGATCATCCAATGCAGCCACGACTAGGTCCCTAGAGAACCATTCATGAGCATCTCTTCACCTTCCCTACTTATCTTGATGATAAGCCAACACAACCGATAGAAGGAACACATCATTTGAATGCTCAAAGGTGAGAAAAGCCCTTCTTCTTTTTGGAGTCTTTTCAGAGGTCTCTGGTGGGCTCTTAGCACTATCTATCATCTTGTTCATGTTCACAACCTACACACAGCACTAAGAAACACACTTGATTTGAATAAATGTTAAAATTGAGAATGTACAAGTATTTTCTAGTAATTCATTGATGCCTTCCCTAGCAACAGCACCAATGATAAGGGCCCCACCAATTTTTGAACCAATGGGATATATCATACAAATTGCAATGCAATCCAACTGTAAGCTTTGAAGACAATGCTGAGTGGATTGCCAAGAATACTTGTGTATATTGTTGCATTCAAGAAATATAAAAGATGTTATAATATATATAATACAAGTAAAACCTATGTTGCCACAATGAGAGATAAAGAGAATATTTATGATTTTATATTTTATATTTTTTTATGGATTTTAAAATTATAAAAAACAAAACAATAATAAACACATATACATTGCAATTCCTCTTGGGAACAGGTGCAACACCACATACGAAATGCAATAAAAGTGGCTCTTATTCACACTCTCGATGGTCAAACACCATGCCATAAAGTTATGACATCTATGGGCAAGGATAAATCATCACAGCTTAAAAATGAGAATTAAATAAATAATTTTTATGGTTTTTAGTGTAATATTTAAGGCACCAACAGTAGAATAAGAAAAAACCATAAGCTTTATTCACTGGGCAAACACTAGACTCTACATCAACCAAATGATTCCAGGCTACGTAAGCTACGTAAGCAAGGTAGCACTCTGATAGAGTCTAGCTGCACTTGTGAAAGCGATGACTCAAAACACACACAAGGCAGGGAAAGAAATCAACTTACCCAAGGGAGGAAGAGCTCTTCACACAAAACCGAACACCAAAAACCAAATGAAAATGTTGAAATAAAGTTGTCAAGTGTAAGAGCTCATCTCGGGTATTTATAGTTTTCATGTGGAAACAAAAGGGGTTCATCAATGACTAGGTGCCAATGGAGACTCGTTGATGCAACCCACATTGACCCTAGGCACACGCNACCAAAACCCAAGGGAGCATGCCAATAGGACCCTAGGACATCCAAATGAAGTCAGAATCATCCTAGAGAGCTTGGAATTATGCATACAACCTCAGTGTGACCCAAGGGGGAAGGCTGCATCTCAAAAGACCAAAAACCTCTACTGAACATGCTAAACTATAAACATAGAGCACATAAAAAACACTTCCCAGATCCAAGGCTTACAATTGACATACCAAAATGTCATTGGATGACTCATCAATTGTTATTATGGATAGAAAAGTTAAAATGACATGATTTTGTAGTGTGAGTATTGCTAGAAAAAAATAAAATATCATACCATTGACTAGATTGGAAATTCTTGATTCATGTCTCTTGTGGCCAACTGTTTAGGTGATCAAATTTGTTAATGATCATAGTTGCGTATATTATATGGTTTGAGGAAAATAAGAATTTGATTTTCTTAACATCAAAATAATACAGATTTGTGCACCATATCATTGAAACTTGCATAAATTTCTATAGTAGCTATTTCTTTTTTTATGATTGTCTTTTATTTCAAAAAAATTAGCATCGAATGAGTTACTTGATTATTAGAGAGCTAGATCCTTGGGCCCCTATTTAAATTATATAAGTTTTTATGTTAACATTAAAATGATTGTTATCAATGCTAGTTTAATTGTAGGTTGGATTTCCAACCAATGACTATTTGATTGTTTTCAAGGGACAAAATCACCCTTGCATTTTTTCAACTAGCATTTTGGGGGCTTTGGGTGTTAGCTCTTGATCCATAGGAATAAGTGTTACACCAATGGGATCATTCTTTTCTCCCTCTAACCATCCTTGAAACTGATCCTCATATTAGGGATCATTGACCCCTGTTGGTAAATTGACATGCCAAAAAATTGCCCTAAATTGCTATGCTTCACAATGACAGGGAACGCAAGAGCATGGGAACGATGGAACATGTACCCAAACAAGTTTGGGAACAAGGAGCATTTTTTGGGAGCGAGGCCAAACACATGTGGAATGTGAATATATATATATACTTTAAATAGTATTTTTTATTAATACTTATCACCAATATGACAACATCAATTGTCTAATTCTCGACTAAACAATTTCAGTTGTCTAATTCTATGAAACCTCAATGTTAAATATACTAACTCTATCCATTACAAAGAGAAAAATCAGTAACTTGATGTTCACTAAGAAATTTCAATAATTAAAACTTACCATCTTTGTTTTAATGTGAAAGTTTCAAATTTTATTTTAATTTTTATCCTAAGATAAGTAAAAGTTTTAAATTGTTTTTTTAGTGTTAATATTTTATTTTTAAAAATAAATGGCTTTGAACTTTCATATAAAAACTGACTTTTAAATCTTCATTCTAATTTAAATCACCAAACATCATATTATCACTAGCAATCAAACTTACGTCATCAAAATCTATATCTTCTATTCAAATTAGAAATGTGTAGTTAAATAACTTGTAGTTAAAAATATTCATAATTCATAATGTCCAGGTACACTCATTGTTAATATAATCTTGAATATCAAAATATCTTTTATGTGTCCATGTAGAGCATGTTTGTTGATTTGGTGGAATCTACTTCAATTATTACCATATAGAGTTGCATTGCTTTTGCATTAATATAGTTATAGAACTTGTAGTAAACATTAAAGTCTATTGATTTCTTGGAATTATTGACATCTGGGAAGAGTTCCCAAGCAAAATGGAATGCGCTCCCATATCTGGAATGCGTGGAGCAAGCAAAATGGAATGCGCTCCCATATCTGGAATGTGTGGAGCACATAAATTTTTGTGGGAGTGTGCTCCTGCGTAACACTACTAAATTGTTATGCCAAAAAATGCCCTAAATTGTTATGGGTGTTTCTGAATTGTTAATGAGTCACCCCTATTGGCATATTTGGACTTGGAATTTTATCCTATCTTCAAATCACCCACCTACCTTAATGGGCCACCCAAAATCAATTTTATAAAGCATATTTATAAAGATTTGAGTGGGATCGCAATCCAAATCGATTCAAGATTGTGATTCAACTGGAAATCATAATCTCAACTTTGAAAATGCAATTCCAAGATTCTGAATAATTCCTGAGTCTTGGAATCAGCAATTTAAAAAAATAATCTGAAACTTTTTTAAAAAATAAAACCTTTAAAGATACCCTAAAATTAACAATTTTTTTAACGTTAAACATGTTTTAAACATTAAATGCTATCCCAAAAAAAGTCTGGGACTCTGGATTCTCAATACAACTATAAAATGGAAAGACAATGGAAAGAATAGACATCAAACATTCTGGATATGTGCCATCACCAGTTTCAGGCTTTCAGCACTGTAAGTGCAGAGTCTCCAAAGCACACACTCATCCACAAGGAACAACATTCTTTGGGAGAACACTGCATTAGCAGCCAACACATTCATTGGGAGCTCAACAATGCATTCTTTTGCTCATTTTGAATAACTTCAGCAACTCATGTTGGACATTTTTCAATTTATTCATTTTAGTTGACAGTGCATGCTCATTTCACAATTTCAACAGCAAGCCATTGCCAAGTATTCAAGTTCACGATATTCAGGTTAGTGATTTAGAAGCAATGCAACACAAAGAAACAACTTGCAACCGTAAAGGTAAACAACATTTTTTGTGTGCTTTTTTTGTGCACAGTTGGTGGCACAATGCTTATGATTTTTACACTCTTGGTTGCGAAACACCAATCATTTCTGCATTTTCAGATTTTTTTTTTTTTTTTTTTTTTTTTTTTTTTGGGGGGGGGGGGGGGGGGGCACTCTTCATGGTATAACGCCAATCATTTCTGCATTTTTAGATGTTTTTTTAAAAAAAAATTGGCACTCTTGATGGCACAACATTCTTGGTTTTTACACTCTCGGTGGCATCATACAATTGTTTCCGCATTTTTGAGTTTTGCAGCTAAAATGGCCACTGATGATCCAAGTTAAAGGAAGGGTTTTGGCTAGGTTTAGGCAGTTACTAAATCTAAGCTGAAAAATGTGATTTGCAATTTCCGTCAAACAGAGTGCCATGGTGGTGTTTCAAATTTTAAATTCTGACTTGCTGCAGTGGAATAGATGCCAGACATGGTTCAAAGAAATGGAAGAGGTAAAAGCAAAGAAGAGAAGAGAAAATACACCCTTGCAAAAGTTTGTCTCTTCATCTAGTGTTGATGTCCAGTCTTGCTTTGATCCACTTGACACATAAGCACCCTCACCACAATCAACCTTAACAGCCTCATCCACTGCTGGAAGCAATCTCTTCAACGTAGCTGTGGCAAGAAATGTATTTTCATCTTTTACAACAACAGGTTCACAGCCCACCCTTAAAAGGATCAACTGCCCAGAATAAAGATGCTCATGATGGAGCAAGGAAAGTTATCAATCAATGCTTTTTTATTCATGTGCTATTCCTTTCAATGTTGTTGATGTTATAGATAGAATTATTGCAGAGGAGAAGGAAGCTAGGTAAAGGCAAAGAGCTAAGCTTTGAAATAGGGGAGGAAAATCTGGAAAAAGGAAAGAAAATGAGTAATTTAGATATTTATTAATGTTTTAAACTTGGATATTTGATAATTTGATATATTAGATGTTATAGCTGACATTTGAAACTTGTGTAATATATAAGGTAGTATAAACAATGAATTTATGCTGCTGTTCATGCTTGATGCAATGTTGTTATATTAATATATTTCAAAATTTCTATTTTGAAGTTAAATATATTGTTTTTTATTGTTTTGGAATTTTTTGTTTCCTTATTTGAATATGCTTTTGAAAATGGTCAAAAATTCAATAATTTTTTATGTTTTTAATATCGCAATTCCACACAATCCAGAATCTTATGAATGAAAAAAAGATCTGTGATCTAATCCGATCTTCATAAGTATGATATAAAGGCAATGATTAAGGCAAATGATGATAATCATGAACTAATAAACATCAATCATAGACAATTTACTCCACTAGTAAGCAGCTTACTCTCAGGACTATGGATACCATTTTGCCTCTGTCTATACTAAACAGTTAGTTAAATAATGCAAACAAGAAACAGTAAAAATTAGAAACTATCATGATTGTTCATTATGTCAAAACTGATCACAAGAAGTAACTGTACTTACAAAACAAGTGGCCCCCAATAGCCTAAATTCTTATCAATCCATATTAAGAAGTCTTGCAACATCTGCAAAACCAGAAAGAGTGTGACTGCAGTGTAAGGAACAGGAAAATACATGTTAGAAAATATATAAGTGTAGGCAATACAAAATACGTTTAACTATCCTTTCCTTTAAGATGAAAAATTTTTATCCACATGAGCAGACCACCCTTTTTTCTTTAGTTTCATAAAAACCTTATACAAAACTCATTTCAAAAGCTATTGTAGCATGCTCAATTTCAGCAACTAGCATTTCTAGTCATACCACTATGGATCTAATAAAGAAGTTAAACATTGTAAGGTTACAAACTCAACTCATTCTATGGGCTAGCAGTGACACTACACATACTCAGCAAGTGTTGGATCCACTGGATAATTTTGAAAGTACAGTTAAGAAAACATGAGTTTGTGACCAACATCAGGTAGCAAAAGTAACTAGTTTCAGTGCCAATGTTTTAATCTTTTCATGGAAATATCATCTGTCTTCAAGTACTTTAAAACATTCTATAAATGAAAAAAAGTTGAAATAGATACAACTTGAAATCATTGCCCAAACATGTCATCGACTATTTCATTTCATATTAAAGGCTGTTCCCTATGCCCATGTAATATTTCTGAATGCCATTTCTAAAAGGAGAAAGTNATAATTCAAGAGTCAATGGATTATATGTGGATCGATGGTATCAAATTCATGACTTTTGAGGCATAAGTTCATGCTGTGTTCAGAAGTGAGTTGCATGAAATCCTATAATTTGAGTTCATGATACTAACTAAGGATGGGAAGAATCAGAAGATGCTTTAGTGGAATGATAAATCATTGATTCACGACATAGGTGTATTGCAGAGGACATTGGTGTTGCTACCAAGGAAAGCTACAAAGACTTGTGTTAGGGGCGCATGGGGGAATGCATTTTTTAATCTCTTGTGTGGAAAACCTGCTGAACAGGAATCATAGAGGAAGCTTATGGTGATTAGGCATCTGAGCATTGGAAAAGAAATGCTCTTAAGCAAGTAACCAATCAGGAAATGTGTGAGGTTCAACTTTCTCCTTTTAGAAATGGCATTCAGAAATATTACATGGGCATAGGGAACAGCCTTTAATATGAAATGAANAAAATATCAATTTGCAGTTTTTAGTCAAATAGAATGTAGAAATTCATCTCCAACTAGATACCGTGATATACTTGACTTGTTGATCTTAAGCTTTATGAGTGTCAGGAATTAATCATCAAAAGCATGCCTTCGATTATATTCAACAAAGACTTACAAAAAGGGGACTCCATCTCTGACCTGTTTTAGCAAATCACCCCACGAAGAAAGCAGACATGGCAACAATTAGAGCATGTACTCTATATTTTCCAGGAATCTTACTGTTTGCTGGGTCCACCACTGAACGTCAAAGCATTAAACATGATGAGGAAATTTTTCTCTTTGTTCTGTTAAGTAAAAACGGATATTTCCTATGAGATATTGATTCCAAATTTCCTGCCCAGGGATGCATTCTTCACTAATAATACATGGGTTGATATCAGCATATTTATTTATAGTTGTTTTAACCGCTTCCATTTATTGAAGTATTAAACTGAATTCCAAACAAAAACGTAATTCTCTAGACTTTTTATTCAAATCCATAGATGTCGCATGATGAATACATGGTCAATTCATGCTAGAAGTCCTGTGTGAAAGGAAAGCATAGCATATGCGAGCAATTATTCGGTTTCAATCAAGGAAATCATACAAAATTCATTTTTAAAATGTTCAAATAGAGAATACATGGATCACATTTTAAAATGCAGACCTTTTCCATGGGGAGAGCGACGCAGGCACTGACGAGGGCTCCAAAAATGAGGAGAAAGGCGAGCAGCCGGAACAACGAGCGCCATGTGACGACCATGGCGAGTCGCCGACGCCAGGGCCGCCACTCCTCGTCGTCAGGCTGATGCTCTTCTAGGGTTTCATGCCTCCATGACGACCTCGCCCTCAGTTCTCCCAGCGTTGCCAGGTTTGCTCAATTGTTCTTCTCCTTCCTCCTCCTCCTCCTCCTCCTCCTCTTTTTCTGCAAACTTTGTTTCGGATGCTTATTACTGTTCTCTTCTTTCTTCTCTTCCTCCTCTGTAAACTTTGTTCTGGATGCTTATTCCTGCCGCAGGTCTCGATTATTGTTCTTCTTGTTGTTGAATTTTGTAGTGCATTGTCGCGAATTTGCAGTGAATTTTGCTTTTCGATTGATTTGTTTGATGCCGATCCAGTTGCAGATGATAGTGTTGCTGATATCGTCGGTGATAGCGTTCGTCCTAATTGTTACAAACAGAACTATGATGATGTATCATTGTTCTTGTTACGCGAAATCGTTCAGCGACAATCCCATGGAAAGTATCGCATGAATGATGTTGCAGACTTCAGCAGTGGTTTGCTCTTGCAAAGATTTTTTGTTTCAATGATCGACAACAAAATTTAAAACAGCTTCAAATTACAGAGATTGGTTAGAGGCTTAGAGTGTATGTAATCTTAATGTATGTATGGGACCGTAACAAAATGAAATTTTGTTGCATGACGAAAAATAATTGCTGATCCTAGAATTTAGGTTAGTTTTGTGCAAATGTGTAAACAACCCAAATCGAAGTTGACTCCGGCGTTGAACTGTGTCGTTGCAAACAATCGTTGCGGTGGCCGAGGAATCCGGACGGTCTTTTCACCTCTTTTTTCCTTTTTTTGGGTGTTTGAATGGAGATAAAACTGCCATGGACGACTAAAGAATGAAACATCCACAAGATCTGGTGGGATCCATGAATGTTTCAAAGGTGGTAAATTCTAAAATGCAAAATCATTTTTTTAAGTTGTAAGACCCCATCTTCTTGGTGGTATTTGGTGTGTTTAAGTTGCTATGTGTAATGAAAGAATTAAGAATCTCAAATTTGTGAACTTTTGCAGTCGTTTCATTCTTTTTGCATAGGAAGGTGGATGTGAGCCACCCATGTCTTTCTTTAGATCTTTGTCACCATTCCGCAGGGCACCTGAATCCTACCTCGGGAGTAGCAACGATTATTAGCGCCCCCATGCGGGTGTTGTCTGTTTGCATGACTATGTGTAGAACCACTCAAAATTGCCCATAAAATTAATAAATATTGCTTATATGATAGATTGTTTTTCCTCTGTAGAGACTCAATGTTAGAGAGCTTTGTCTAGAGATCGAGGCCAAGGAATGACCAAACTCTATAGTGTACTTACCTTACCAAAATAGGAGTATGTTACCTAACTAGTGCAAGAGGGAAGTGGAGCCATGGGTTATCCATCATCAAAGAGAATTCAACAGGTCTTCAAATGCAAGGCAACTAATGCTCTAATTGATATGAGAGCCATCCAAACAATATTATAACTAGTTAGGTGAGATGATGATCATGTACATTATTTACCTACAACATAATAAAAACATTTGGAATATGTTCAAAACAATGAGATGTTAGCCTAGTGGTACAAGTCTTAACCTTGTAACCCTAAGTCACAGGTTCAATTCTACTAGGTAGCATTGAGTTATAAACTTCTATAACTCAATTGTAGTTCTTCAAAAATTTCTATAGTTTCATACAAAGATGTTTGTTAGGCCTAGCATCCATGCATTCATAGAAGTTTATAAGGTCATTCAAGAAAAATGATGATTCAATGATGAGATAAAATAACTTTGAAAATGGAATATTGAAGATCAAGATTTCAATTTAAGCTTTAAGGATCTGAAAATAAGAATAAGACAGAAGGCATTGAAGTATATGTGGGAACAACCATGTAGCAAAAAGCAATTTTATTTGCAACAGATTTGAGAATGATCCTTAACAAAAATACATGGTTATTTATCTACTACTATTTTCAAACAAAGTAAGGTGGCAATCACATGTGCTCGTGTAGGATCTCACTATCTATTAATTGAAAGCAGTAGATGGATTATTCTTCAAAGAGAACAATGTATCTACAAATTTCGTATACATGCAATAGTGGAAGATGCATTCTCCGTTACCTAGTCTTAGCCTATCAAGGGGAGAATGTGATCTTCTACTAGTTGTGTCGTTTGGTATTCTAGGTCAATCAAGGAGTTAGATATTACATTACAATCGATGCCTTCTTGATTTTATTCGACTCAAACACTTTTGTGGTTGGAACCATTACATCGATTGATTTCTAAAATCACTTGAATAAGAACTAGATGCGACTAGATTCATTTAATGTATAACCAAGTTGAACATGTAGTAGCATTCTCCTTAGCATCATATTTACAATCACTAAGACCTTGATCTCTTGGACCAATTTCAAAATTCCTTTTATAGATTTTTTGGGTTCATAACTCACTGTAATACTAGAATCAAATCTCTAACCCAAGTTTTCCCAACCAAGACTATGTCTAATAAGTGGTTGATTATTGCTTAGGGTTAGTCTATGTATGGTATTATGATATTCACTATGAACTAATGATGATGTTTTTTGTGTGCAATTTGGGTTATGATAGTTACGATTTAACTTTTTAATTTTTATTTTTTTATTTTTTGAAATAGGCAACTCCCTAACCACAGCATAGTATATGTAACCCACTAAATAAGAGTGTCCGACCATAAGACTACTCCATTGTTGTCACACCTATAAGAGGCAAAAATTAAATCCACAACCTCCCATAGGTGAGTGTCTTAACCACTACACTACACCCTTGGGTGAAGTTGTGATTTAATTTTAATATTTATATGTGCACTCATCTTGTTGGGCTATGTTGGTAAGCGCCATGCTCTTGGAGTAACTATCACATATGGGGTACAACATCAAGTATGAATGTGCATGATTATGATTGTTCTAGCATTAGGGGATGGGGATGGGGGTGGGGATAAGGCGTTAGAACTTAAAATAATTTGACCATAGGTACCCCTCAAAATATATAGCCAACATGATATGTTAGAAATATTATGGAGGACTATAACAAATTCTCAAGTATGATTTGAACTAGTAATCTCTTCCTTACAAATCCTTGTCAAATAATGATCACATATAAAAGTCCCTTTCTTGGTTTTTCTAGCATACTAATTGATTTGTGCTTGATTTTTCACTAGTGGATTCAATGTTTCTCTCATGGATCTAATTTTTTTCTCTTTGATGTTTTCTCCAGCATATTTGATTTCTCTAGAATTTCTCTATGGGGGATTCTAAATTACTCCCAACTTTTTCAACCAGCATTGAAATTTCTACTATTGTATCAATGCATAAATTTCTATTGATTTTCAAAATGCAAATTTACAAGCTAGTAAGGAAAAATTCATGATGCCTTCTTCCAGCAATGTTGATGTCACTAAGGTACCTAATTTTGTTTTTTCATGATGATATATATGAATCATTTGTTACTGATCTTTTATCATAATATCTATTCACTCAAAATTTGGGTTACCTCTCTCATAAACAAAGTTTCATTTTGCAATTAAATGATGCAATGAAAAAACATGATATCCAAGTCCTTCATGTTAAGTATTATTCTCATTTTTTGGCTTGTTAAGCTAGGAAATGCTTCAATAGCATAGTGTGCCTTAGATATAGGGTCTTTTATACATAAGCATGAATGTTGAGCATTTGTAACTAGGCTTCAAATTTTGATGGTCAATCTAAAAAATATCTTAAAGTTCCATGTTTTTTTTTTTGGAGTTATGTAATCTTCCAGTGATTTTTCAGAAAGCTAAGCAGAAAATTATTAGTTTTCTCGATCCCATTAAGCATATCATCATCATCATAGGCTTATAATAAGGAATTTATTTCTAGAACTTTTTGTTTTCATAGATACTTTTTTTTGTTGAAATTAATCTTCTCAATCATAAAAAGGAATGGGTATTATAAGCAAGCAAGAAGAGTTATATTCAACCAATTATATATTATAATCTTCCTAATTATTGTAACTTTTGTCATTGTGAAGGACATTTATTTAATGCTTGTCCCTTTGTGCTCAAGAAAAAAAATTCGAAAGAAAAGAAAAATTGTATTGAAGTTGGAAATCGAAAAAAACAATATGAAGTTTAAGATATGAAAAATCAAGTTGATGTTAATGATAAGAATGATCAAATGGCAATAAAGAATATAAAGAAGATAGAAACTCGTATGTGTATTTTTACTGATACTAGAGAAAGTATTGATTAGCCTTGTTAAATAGTTCGTAAGGCCTTTTTTTCTTGTCTAATATGAATGCCATTAACTCAAATAATAAAACTAGTTTCAACAAGAAGGTTATAGCTAATGATAAAGATTCTTAACATAAGATTAACAACTAGTGATAAAATGAAAATCTTTCACAAGATTTGCTATCATTTTCCAATGAATCTTGCTTTGATATAAATATTGGTTTTAAGTCATAACTTTCTATCTCAAATTCTTTTGCTATTTTAAGTTCAAGCATCAATGTTGAAAGTAATGTAAATATTATTAGAACTATAAACTTTCTTCCTACTAACAAGAAATTTTTTTCACTTGTTTTTCAAGGTATTAATTGTAAGGTTGTACACCTAAGTAGAAAGCTCTAAAATCAAGAAGGTTTTTCTTTTATTATTTTTTTGATGATGCACTCTAAATTTTGTCAAGTATGTGACGCACTCTAAATTTTGTTTACTCATTATTAATATTTTTTGGGGGTTTGACCCTCCTCTTGGCCCTCCCCCCTTCTCCCTCCCCCTCCCCTATTTGATTTATGCTTGACATTATCAATGAATGTCTAATTCATACTTGATGAGGTTCAATGATTGAATTCATCATTTGGTCATTCTTGGTGGGATTAGATTTTTTTATGAGGTTTTAGCCTAGTGGTAAGACTCTTAATCTAGAAGCTTTAGTTCATGGGTTCAATTCTGGTGAGCAATGCTTAGTTATAAAGCTCAAAATGATGACCTATAAGTTATTTAAACAATGGTACTCATAGGATCCCTACACCTCACTTTTATGAATTTAAATGACATTTTTTTATTTTAAAACTTAGTTGATCTTATGTAGTTGGGATAAGGCTATGTTGATGATGATTTTTTTCTATAAGTTGTTTAAACAATGGTACCCATAAGATCCCTACACCTAAATTTTATGAATTTAAATGATGTTTTTTATTTTAAAAATTAGTTGATCTCATGTAGTTGGGATAAGGCTATGATGATGATAATATATATATATATATTGGAAAATTATGTTTCTTACTTTATCATATCTATCATCATACTCTTAGCTAGTTTTTTGGAATTATGTATAGTGCCACCAAATTTAATAGGTAATCCTTCAAGCAGAGCCTCAAATTCAATGCCATTTTATGAACTATTAGATTATGTATACAAATTCCTTGCTAAAAATAACTTGAAGACATGTGTTCATGCAAATTTTGGATTATTTACTTTGATCTTTAAGTTTTTTAATCATTTAGAGTTGGTATACAAGGTAGTATGAAAAGCTCAAGCATTGAGCAGCAGAAGTGGTGTAGGGACACCTCTTCCAATCCCCTTGTTCTACCCTACATGTATGTTTTGTAGGTTTTGTACTTGAAGAAGACATCTTGAAAGGCTAGGAGATGTCTTAACTGAGACCTAGAGTTGACAAAAGATGTTGAAAAGTCAGAAGAGACATCTTACTAAAGTGCAAAGGACTCTGGAAAGATGTCTTGTCTAGCGAGAAGATGTCTTAGAGGATATGTCTCCCCAAATAAGAATATGTCTTGTTATGAAAGGATATGTCTTAGACCCAGAGGAGATGTCTCCTAGAAATATAAGACATCTTTCCCAAGAGCTAGGTTGATACAAAAGACATCTTGTCAAGGTTAGAGATGACTTGGACGGCTTGGAAAACTTTAGAAAATACCCATTCCAATTTTGGAAATAGCCTAAACAAGATAGAAAATGATGGAAATAGTTGGGGAGAAGGTCAAAACACTTGAAAAGCATCTAAAGACCCTCAAGTTGAGTTGAGGAAAGGTTTCTAGGTTTCTTATCTACTAGTTATCCATAAATATTGATGTGATTCACCATTATTAGTAACACATAACCAAGAGCAAGAGAGAGAGCTCTTGAGTGAGGAGAGCTTGTGCAAGGCAATTAAATGAGAGGGAAGGGAGAGTACTTAAGAGAGGTTGTGAGAATCTCTTATAAGTATCTTGTCTTGAGCTTTGGCTCCATGGTGAGCAATTGAGGATTGAGAGGGAACATGTATGACCTTTAAGATCCTTGGGAGAGTTGCAAGTTGAGCTTAGCTCCTCATCTTTGATGTATTTTCTTTGTATTTTGAGAGTTTTCTTAATACAAGGGATATTTTCTCCATTTCATTGTGTTTTTTTTATTTTCTAAGATAGATCTACTTAGAAGTTTGGGAAATTGATCCTTTGGAATCTATTGAGGTAGCACTCCTATTCCAAGAAGTCTTTAAGGTCTTTAGAGCAACTGCAAGCTGAACATGGGGTTGTGGTAATTGATTTCTTCTCTATCATAAGCAGACCACAAGTTATGGTTGGATCGTGTTATGAGCTAATTGCAGATCGCATGTTATGTTTGATGTACTATGAATTAACTATAGATCACAATGAATGAGAATTTATTGTTGCAACTTGATTGCAAGCAAGTCATGAGTCATGATGATTGATGTAAATTAGCTATGAGCTAGCCCAAGTTGTATAAGATGTCAAATTCCCAAAATATTTTGGATTGCTATAAAAAAATAGTTCAATATTCTATGACTTGGGGTTTTATTAGAGATTTTGTTGAGAGTGATCACAAGTGCACAAGGAGGTTGTAGTGACTACAAAGTCACAAAAAATAAAATAGGTTAGGCTTTGAATTTTATTTATATGGGCATATGTTGGCCCAATCCTTTATGTAAAAGCTATTAAACATTATGTGTGATTTAAATCTTCAAATAAAATTGATATGCAAATCAATTTTAACATCAAAGTCATAAGGTTCTTTTCCTTTTCAATAACAAACATAAAGAATTATGAAAAAAATGCTTCTATCCTTACTTTGAGGTCTTAAATCTAGTACAAAATTTTCTAGAACTATGAATTAATGCCTTCTAACATTAAATCTCCCTTTCAATTTCAACCATGCAAATAAATTTGACTGAAATTGCAAGATTCATTAGAATCCCTCAAAATCCTTGCAAGATGACATGAAATTGAGTTGATATTTTATGAAATGGAATTGGAAATATCAAACATCATGGAATTCATGGATCTACTCAAATGTGAACATGAAAATTGAAAAGCATTGTGAAATAAATAAAAAACATGTGAAATGAGGACTAATTGTGAAATGACTATGAAATGAGAAATTGATTATTAAATATTATGCAATATGATGTGAATTATTGTGAAATATATGAGCTAAAGAATTATCTATGCTAAAAATCCATTTGTAAAATAATAAAGAAAATAAAAGAGAGCCTAAAGCTTAACGAAAATTCAACACAAGAAATTTCTTCTCCTCTTCTATTGATTAAAATAAGAGCACAATTGTAATGAATTTACCAACTTCATAACAACTTACATCAAGTTTGAAATGAGATCCTTGGGCTTCTTTAATAGTATTTGAAAGGGGAACACAACTTAAAATCCCTTTCTCACTCTTGGATCTTGTACTAACCTAAACTTTAAAATAAAACATATCTTCATGAACTTAAAACATCTAACTCGTAACTTGACCCAACAACATAAAAGTAGACATAACTTGACATTGTGCTAAAGCATAATCTATGCTAAAAATCCATTTGTGCAATAATAAAGAAAATAAAGAGAGCATGAATGATGAGTGGAGAGGTACCCCTACACTCAACCATACAAAACGAGCATAGCACGCGCGATCCGGTCGAACTCCGTAGACTAAATGCCTACATGCCCCATGGAACACTTGGGGTTAATCATTCGTTTGTCTTCCCAGACTTACTTGTGGTTGTCATGGTGTATGGTTAAGTAAGTCTGAGGTATATGATTTTTATGGTCTTTTCTGGTTTTTCTCCTATGCTATTGACGTGAAGGGTTGAGAAAGCTAACTAACTCTAACTAAGGACTAAGTCTAAATTAACTAGTGTCAGCATCCGTTCCCACTTACCATACACACCCTAAACTATGCAACTGTGGCTACCAAACGCTAATCATTACTGGGATCACCACACATAATGCACATGCTTGAAGTGGTCGTACTGAGGCACTTAACTAGGAGGAAAGGATTGAGAGAATCTGTCTAGCCTAAGTGCGATGAGCAGCCGATTCCTTGACTAACCGTACACATTGGGGTGTTCAACTACCACTGGGACTACCAAGCGTAGATCTTGGAATACACCACTGGGTTGCCAAGTAGTCACACTAGATGCTCGTAATCAAGTCGTACTCATACCGCATGCGACAAGTAGCCGATTCCTTAACTAACCGTACACATCCTTAGATGCTCGTAATCAAGTCGTACTCATACCGCATTCTAGGAAAGCAATAAATAGAAATTAAATAAAATCCTATTCCATGCACTGCAAGGTTTATCCAATCAAGTTCGTCTTTATTACCGTACACAACTTGTGTTTAGGTACAATGTTGCTCGAATAAAGATCTGTTTACTCTAGGACTCCTACTGCGGGCACATGGAAAA
This sequence comes from Gnetum montanum, assembly GCA_015680685.1. Lineage (NCBI taxonomy): Eukaryota > Viridiplantae > Streptophyta > Gnetopsida > Gnetales > Gnetaceae > Gnetum > Gnetum montanum. The sequence goes on along the minus strand of MNCI01011801.1, from coordinate 123,418 downwards.
ATATTCTATCTCTGGAGTGATCAAACTGCCAGAGTTTCCCTACTTCTAACTCAGGATGGAAAATAAGGGGAGTGCCGCCTCTTATTTATAGATTTGACGATGGACCACGATATCGCATACGTGACATCGCAGGGGACGACGCAATATCGCGGCTTGTGCATATCGCGTCTCATCATACCCCCATGACTGAATGAAAACTCATCCTCGAGTTCCTTACAATAATATTAGGAAGGTATGGAATTATTGAGGGGAATGGAACTAATGGGATGACATGTGAATGGATCATTATTACAAGACTTGACAAAACTGGTGTTCATGACAACAAGGGTGAACACCTTATTACGGTGACATCAGGCCTTAGTTGGCAACTGAGAAAGAGAGAGAGAAGGAAGTGTTGCTACTGCCAACGCCAAGATTGTGCCTTTGTTGTCCATCCATAAGTGCGCCATCGATCTTGCTCCTTGCATAGCTGCTTCAACGCTGCTCCATTCCAAGTGTTTGCTCTAGATCCAATCCGTTGTTGTATGATTACCATCTGCACACACAACACAATCTTATATTAGCAAGGGTAAATTNGAAGGATGAAGAGAAGAGAATGGAATGGAATCCCAAGAACAAGGTGGTGTACAACCCCTTGTGTGTTTCATGATTAATGTGACTTAGCAAATCCCATTCCAACTCCGGCCTCAAACCAACCATATCCAGTGACTTTGCATCAATGCATTCTGCTAAACCATCCACTTGGGTAACAAGAATGCATCTCCAAAGAGCCACCACCATTCCAACGAAACAAAGGAGAGAATGGAAAGCAAGAAGGACCTTAGTTAGAGGGAACACTTTTGGTTCCATAACTAGTGCTTGTAGCCCAAGTTTATTCGTCTAAGGGGTGTGCTTTGAATTCTCACTTTGTTTTTTTTTCATGTTTTGCGTTTTTATGCGTGAGAACCACACCATGCAAAGACTTCTTATTTTTATTGTCTCAGCTTTCGATAGTTGGGGTAACATCGGAACGATAAGAAAACTCAAGAAAAAAACACCCAAGCACCCAAGAGAACGGCCAACACAAAAAGCATCAAGTTCCCTTAAAGTCACACCCTTTTCAATCCTTGAGTCCTTCCTTAGTTTGAGAAATACCCAGTCACCAATTCGTTAAAGTTCTTATTGGAAGGGGACTATACATTTCCAAGCCAAGAGAGATCATAGAAACTGGTGGATGGATGGATGAAGTGGTCTTATTGCCTGCCATATCAAAAGAAACATACCTTAGTATCAACATTGTGACTTAAAGGTAAAAACCAAACATTAGCAATCAATGTGAAAGTAGTTCATACCATCATTCCAAACACTTATTATGGGACAAACTTACAGGGTGGATCACACGCACACACACAAAAAATAGAAAAGTATAACGATGATGTAAAACAAAAAACTAGAAAAGTTAAAGAAAGTTGTAAAACAAAAACTTAGAAAAGTTAAAGAACTCTGTAAAACAAAAATTAGAAAAGTTAAAGAAATTTGTAAAACAAAAATGTGTAAGACAAAAACATGTAAAACAAAAACGTATAAAACAAAAATCGAAAAAGAATTGAGGGCCCCATATGATTAGCATAGGTGGCCATCTCCCCCATGACTGAGTTGTAAGGGAGAGATCTGAAATAATGAGTGCCTATTTGAATTTCTTAAAAGTGTCCAACTTCTCCCAATTGATGATATTAGATTGAGGGATGGAAGTTGGTGATGCTCATATTCCAATGTGTCTATGCCTTCGTTGTTGGCATGGGTTTCCTCAGTTCATTCCATGCATATTTTTTTGCTCCTTCTAGTAGCTGTCAACCATGGGGTGTCTACTACTAGTTGTGTGGTTACTACATACAGGCATCTTTGTTTCAAAGTTTCAAGAGCACACCTGTTACATGGAGGCATTTCCTCCATGTCATCACCCGATGAATCACTGTATGTGATGCATGGAACTTTTCTCTTCTCAATCTTTCCACAAATGTTTATCTTAAATATTTCCAAGGAAAGATCGCGGATCCTAAGGCATGCGTCTACTATACTTAGCCATGCCCTTCCCATTATAATTGGGAAGTCCCCTTCGTTGTTGTTAACTTCAATCACCAAGAAATCAGCTGGGTAAGACCAACCACACACAGTGGTAATGATGTCCTTCACCAATCCCAAGGGAATGGTGATGGACTGGTCTACCAGATCGAGTTGGATGTTGCTCTTCTTAAGTTGGGGTAGGTTCCAGGCGTGATACATCTCTCATGAAATTAAGTTGACTTCAGAACCTGAGTCAAGAAGAGCCCTATGTGGTTAATTTTTAGTGATCTGTAAATAGATTAAGGGACTCCCAAGGTTAGTTAGTTTCCTGAGAAGGTGGCCTACCTTAATCCAGTCGGTTACGGTATGGGTTAACATAACAGTATGCGTTAAGCTCTGATTTTGGACGAAAGGGTGCTCCGAAGTGTTAGATGGTGGAGGAGTGTACATGGGCCCAACCGCTTGTTGTTGTGAGAGTTTGTCTGAGCTTTTGGTTCTAAAGTAAGGTCTTCTCTTTTTATAGTTTTCAGAACCAGCAGCAAGTTGAATATTTACAGCTCTTGTAGCATGACGTTGCTGCGGTTGAGGAGGAAGTTCCCCTTGCATTGTTGGAGCAGGAGGTGTTATGGGAACTACTTGTGGTGGAAGAGGTGTGGATGGATTAGGAGGATGGTGTGGGTATGGAGTGTCTCCTGGAGGAGAGGGAGTCCTTCTGAAGTACTCCCGAACTTGGTAGTGACGGTTGGGGGTTGTGTGACTCATAGAGTCACTTGGAGAAATCGACTACTGCACATAATATCCATAAGGGTCAGGCTGCTGGTAAGGGTACTAATGTTTTGGCGATGGCATCCCCCATGACTGTGGGTATTGCCACTGCTGATGTTGTCCGATGGGTTCTGGTGGAGTTCCACTTGGATAATACGTTAGTGGTTGGTAAAGCTGCCTTGGGTTACCTTGTGGATAAGGTAACCTTCGGGGTGTTTGCCATTGGTTGAGTCTTGGATTAAGCGTAAACACCCTAGATTCTTGTAGATGTGAGATGATGGGGCAACATCCCTTAGGATGGTCATAGTGGCAGATCTCACATCCACTGTCATCGTCTGTGTTAGATTCCATAGCCACATTGAAGTTAGTGATTTTCCCCTTACCCTTGTTATGTGTAGGGCTTAAATCTCTCCACTTTTTCTTACCTTTGTCACTACTTTGTTCTACCTTAGACTCTTCTACAATTTTTAAGACAGTTTCAATTTTAGAGTCTAAGGAACTCCATACGTCATCTACCTTAGCTGCTATTTCTGTTGTGAGCTTTTGAAGTAGCAAGGTCTTTCTGTTCACCAAATCTTCGAATGGTGACTCATCCTCTTCAACACAAAACTTCACTCCCTTCTTTCGAAGGGAGAGATCGCGATTATATTCTTCCGTACTTTCCCTTTTGCATGGCTCACCCTCTTCTTTTGCTACTTGTTCCAACAAGCGATGTACTTCATGGGCTCTAAGTTGTGAGAGTCTCCCTTGGGCATAAGTTCCAAGGGTTCTTCTAGTTTCATGCCTTA
>MNCI01011801.1:29381-116934 GCA_015680685.1 Gnetum montanum | reverse complement strand
TTCCCTACTCTCCCTATGTCCTTGCCCTTGTCCTCTCTCTTGACTTTCCCGTCAAGGTCTTTCGTCCTTCTTACTTTTATCCTCACCTTTATGTTCATGGTGGCTGCACCCAGATGTGGAAGGAGAGGGTGAGTGATGGGATGAAGGAGAGGAAGAAGGGGAACCATCGCCATGATGATGTTTCTTGCCTTCTCTTCGGCTGCTACAGCCCCGATTGTCGTGATGATCTAAGTGCCTGTCCTTAGCATAAGTGGTTGTTCCCTCTGTGAACAGTTGGTGCTCATGGGCATCAGAACCATGGTTATGTATCGTTGATCAGAGGTTCTGATACCCAACCTCCTCACCATCGTTAGGAGGGGGAACATCATTTGTTAAAGAACCCATGATAAGGGGTTCCTCATCTCCTATTTCGCTAAGGACATGCGGGACCTTGCTCTTCAACAGTGCATGTTGACTCTCCTGTCGTAAGTCTCTCATACGTTGGGCATTTGTGGGATAATAATCCCTCATGTCAAAATCCTCTGCAACATATTCAGCATATAATTCAATCATGCCAATCTATGCCAAGGCACGGAAAAGCATGCGAGAGATTGATTGGTTTGGGGGTAATACAATGTTACCTTGCAGATCTCTCCACCGCAGCTGTTTGTCTTGATAGAGAATAAAAGTAAAATTAGGGATATACTCATTAGGATGAGTATATGTCATCTTATATTGTTTAGGACTTGGTTGATTTTGGTTATGTGTTTTATGTTGCCGACTATCTCATGTGTGGTCCTTAGGTGGTGAGTTTCTCTTATGAGAAGAAGGCATTTTTATTGGTGTGCTAATTTCACCGTTATATAAATTTTCTCTTTTGATTAACCCGAAGATTCGTTAAGGCTCACAAAGATGTGAGTGATATCCTTTATGTTCTATTCGGTGCACAAACACTTAGTCCCTGGCAACAATGCCAATGATGAGTGGCAAGGTACCCCTACACTCAACCATAAGAAACGAGCGTAGCACGCATGATCCGGTTGAACTCCGCAAACTAAATGCCTACACACCCCATGGAACACTTGGGGTTAATCATTCGTTGTCTTCCTAGACTTACTTGTGGTTGTCACGGTGTATGGTTAAGTAAGTCTGAGGTATATGATTTTAATGGTCTTTTCTAGTTTTTCTCCTATGCTATTGAGGTGAAGGGTTGAGAAAGCTAACTAACTCTAACTAAGAACTAAGTCTAAATTAACTAGTATCAACATCCGTTCCCACTTACCGTACACACCCTGAACTATGCAACTGTGGCTACCAAACGCTAATCGTTACTGGGATCACCACACATAACGCACGTGCTTGAAGTGGTCGTACTGAGGCACTTAACTAGGAGGAAAGGGTTGAGAGAACCTATCTAGCCTAAGTGCGATGAGCAGTCGATTCCTTGACTAACCGTACACATCGGGGTGTTTGACTACCACTGGGATTACCAAGCATAGATCTTGGAATATGCCACTGGGTTACCAAGTAGTGACACTAGATGCTCGTAATTAAGTCATACTCATACCGCATGCGACGAGTAGCCGATTCCTTGACTAACCGTACACATCCTTAGATGCTCGTAATCAAGTCGTACTCATACCGCATTCTAGGAAAGAAATAAATAGCAATTAAATAAAATCCTATTCCACACTGCAAGGTTTATCCAATCAAGTTCGTCTTTATTGCCGTACACAACTTGTGTTTAGGTACAATGTTGCTCGAATAAAGATCCGTTCACTCTAGGAATTCTACTACGAGCACATGGAAAAATATTCTATCTCTAGAATGATCAAACTGCCAGAGTTTCCCTACTTCTAACTTAGGATGGGAAATAAGGGGAGTTTCGCCTCTTATTTACAGATTTGGCGACGGACTGTGATATCGCGTATGCGACATCGTAGGGGACGACGCGATATCGCGGCTTGTGCATATTGCATCTCATCAATGAAGCTTAAAGAAAATTCAACACAAGAAACTTCTTCTTATTTTCTATTGATTAAAAAAAGATCACAATTGCAATGCATTTACCAAATCCATAACAACTTACATCAAGTTTGCAATGAGATCCTTGGGCTTCTTTGATAGCATTTAAGAGGGGGACATATAACATAAAATCCCTCTCTCATTCTTGGAACTTGTGATAACCTACACTCTAAAATAAAACATACCTTCATAAACTTAAAATATCTAACTCCTAACTTGACTTGAAAACACAATAGTAAACATAACTATAACACCCCTCTATAGGACTTCTTAGGATAGTATAATGTCTTGTTATGTATGTGTTCATGGGTGTCGTGTAGGATGTGTGTTAGGCTAGATAGCTCCTAATGATATATGCTTTAGAGTGCATTATGATGATTTCTTATATATGATTTTTGATGTCCCATTATAATTACATGGCATCATTATACATATTGATCTTGTAAGATGTGTTAGGAAAGTTTTGTGATTGGCAAGGATGAAGAATTGGGAACAAGAGTTGTAATTTGATATATATTTATGAGTCATGTGTGATACTTCCTTGTTATGCATTTAAGCTAGGTGGATATATTTTTGATGCTTGGTCTTGCTTTTAGCATGTGGATATGATGGATTTTTGATGAGATTTTCATGAGTTTGATTGACTTTTGACTTGGAGTCCCCATGTGTTAGTTACAAGTTGTGGACCTTAGGTATTTTAGTTAGGTTGAGGGAATGAAAATTAGACTTATGAAATTACCCATATCATAGTATAATTATATTTTATATTATAAACATAAAACATATGTCCTTTTTCTTCGTCCTAGTTCATATTAGATTTTCGATGCATTTCTTGTGAAGCACTTCCATTATCATTTTTGATTACTCGTGAATGTTTTGAAGTCTAAGGAATCATTCCAGAGTTGTATTTGGGTTTTTTATTGTTTCTACAAATTAGGCTAGAGAGCAAGTTGGACCAGGATGGAGTTCTATTTGTGCATGTTTTGGGTATTTTACAATCAATTTGCATTTTGGATTTGATTTATTGATTCCCTTCAGTTTTTTTTCTTATTTCTTTGATTTAGAGTTTGTGTGTGCTCTCATGCACATGAATGTGTGGGATAGTTTGAGGATTCAAGTGTTTTAGATCACTAGTTTGGTCAATTATGTCAAGTTAATGTTGTTATGTTGTAATTTCATAAATATTTTTTGCTTGTGGGATTTTTTGAATGCATGATGATATGTTAGGAATGTTATGAAGCCTACCAAGGACTACAAGGACCTATTGTAGTACTTCAAAAAATAGTTAGAGTAAGTAAGTACTCCAAAAACTTTATGTAAACTAAAAGTTCTGATGGCCTCACAACCAAGTAACATTAAGGTTATGCATGGGATGTGAGTTGTAGTGATCATGTGTTCAACTTACAAAAACCACTGATAAAGGGATCTAAGCTAGGAAATGAGTCATAGTCCACTCATAGTGGTATTTCATGATCCCATCACAAGTCATGATGGGCATTTAAATTTTCATTGTACTATTTTTGTTATTAGAACAAGAGAAAATCTTTGGTATATCATGACCTATGGTAGTTAACCACAACCCAATTATGACTTGACCATGACTCATGGTATTTGCAAAAACATCATTGGTAGTATCTTCAATGAAATCCCTTAACCACGAGTTGATCATAACTTGATGATGACTCCTAGTGGATAGACCAAAATCCAACTATGACTAATGGTCAATAGAAATTTTTTAAAAATGGCTAAATTCAACATAGATGGTAAGGAAAGATTCACAATGATTATAGCATAACCCGATCATGACTCATAGTTAGCCAAACATTACTTAAGATGATTAAAAATGATATGATAGTGCAAATAGGCTAGACCATAACTCAACTATGACTTGTGGTGACTAATCACAACCTGTGCTATGGTGAGTTTTTGAAAATAGAGATTAAAAATATATATTATGGCTAAAGTATCAACCATGACCTCACCATGGCTTGTGGTAATGGACCACAACCTAACCATGACTCATGGTTCTAATGCAGATTTTGAAAAAGTGAAAAACTACTTGAAAAATCCAATGAACAATTAACAATCCATAAGAGAACTCTAGGATCATAGATAATAAGTCCAATTAAGCATAAATGAGTTTAAAAACTTTGGAAAAGGAGACCACAAGATCACTGCATCATAAAAGGGTCCAAACCCTAAGAAAATCCATTGAAAACTTATAAAGTGACAATGACTATGAATCTCATAAAATGGCTAGAACCTAATAGATTCCATGTTAAGACAAACATAATGTCATCTTAACATTGGTCGAATGAGAAATATGCATGTGCCAAATAGTTGATAGAATAATTCTTAAAAAATCCTTGAATCCCAAAATCGGTGAAACATAAAATTATAGTAGAAAGAAATAGTGAATTGAAGTATAAAAATCAAGTAATACCAAGCATGCAAAGCAAGATCCAAATCAAAATAAAAATTCATATAGATTTAAGAAATTAAAAAATACCTATGTTGAATATACACAAAATCATATGGATTGAAAGAGATAGGAAAGAATCCTAAGATTGCTCACCTAGAAGATCAAAGTACAAATTCACAACAACACATGAACTCAACCATGAACTCTTGCTAAGTCATGTACAAGAACTAGCAAAACTTCACAACCATGCATAAGCCTTCAATCTGGCAATACTTCCACATCCAAGAAATTGGATGCTAAAGTGCCTAGTTGAATGAAGTGTGGGATTTATTTTTGGAAAATCTCTTGAAAAACCCATCATAGCAATATTAACAAATTTTATGAAAACTAAAACCTAATAAAGTAATCTATCACAAAAATATCATGTAATGTACATAACCTTCCATAATGCCAAAAAGCATAGCAAAACTATAAGATAGGGAAACAACACATACCATATCATTTAATCATATAATGCGCACACATAAAAATCAACCATATCATCACATGCCCATGTTGTGCTTGTACCATAACCTCTATGAGAATCTACCAAACTCATCCACCTAGTTAGTGCACACTAGCTAAAAATAATAATACATAATAAAAATAATTCATAATATTAAAATATGTATACAGATAAGATATAAAGTTAGAAAATCTACTAATTAACAAGCATAATATCAAGGCCAAAGCATAGACAAGCATAAGTACATTAATAAATATACTAAATAAAACATACAAAATGGAGGTGATTACATCTTCCTCTTGGAAAATCTCAGGGTGTGACGTATATAGATCTTTCTCCACTTCACATGTTTTTCCTTGAGCTCTATGCCTCTTCCAAATAACCATCACCATTGGAATGACCTTAATTCTCAATCATCTCTTCATCCTATCTATAATCTTAACTAGCCACCTCCAAAAAACTAACATTGGATTGAAGGTTAACATCCTACCAATCTATCATATGACTAGGATCTACAACATACTTTTATAACATGAAAACATAAACACATCATGAATTAAATGCAACTGCTATAGAAGGTTAAGATGATAAACAACTTCTCAAACTTTTATTAGAATTAGAATCATTATAGTGAGGTACTAACTTTCCTTTTCTACCAAACCTCATAATTGCTTTCAAAGGTGAAACTTTGACACATACTTTATCATTAATGCTAAAATTTAAACGTTATATCTTGTTGTTAGCATACTTTATGAATGTTTCTTGAGTTGCATGTAATTTGCATTTGATCATCTTAATCTATTCTATAGCCTCTTTAATGATATCTATCTTAGTATTTTGTCTATTCTCTAGAGTATCTCACCAAAGAGATGTATAATAATGTCTACCATACAACACTTCATAAGGTGCTACTTTTAAAATAGTATGATATATGTTATTGTATGCAAACTTTACCAATGAAAGACCTTTGTCACAACTATCTCTATAGTCTAAAGCATAAGCACAAAGTATATCCTCTAAAATTTAACTCATTTTATTTGCCTAACCATATGTTTGGGGATGATATGCTAAATTAAGATTCAATGTATTGCTTAGAATCTTCCAAAAATACTACAAAAATCTAGAAGTAAAATTTAGATCTCTATCAAATACAATCTCATTTAGAATTCCATGCAATTAGATAATCTTTGATCAAAATAACTTAGAAAATTTCTCTATACCACTTGTTGATTTTGTAGCCATGAAGAGAAAATAATTAATCAAAAGATCTATGACCACAAAGATAGAATATTTTTTTCTCTTAGTAGAAGGTAATTTAGTAATGAAATTCATGCTAGTACTTTCTCATTTCCACGCTAGAATGGTGTGTGGGTGGAAAAAATACCATGTCTTTGATGCTTTTCCTTAATCAACTGACAAATAAAAAACTTAGCTACATGCTCACTAATTTCTTTCTTCATACCAAGCCAAGAATATTGTTTCTTGATGTTGTTATACATATTATTACTACAAGGGTGCATCTAGTACTTACTTAAGGGAGCCTCATCAAATAGCTTTTGTCTGACAATAATTGACACGTATACTATATTCGTAAATCTTAATAAGCCAGAATTATCAACTGAAAATGTTAATTCTATTGAAGAAAAAGTTGCAATTTTTTTACATCAAGAATCTAAATTATATTGAGAGATTATCACATTTCTTTACTCACCAAATTCTTTACTCATGTTCATGGTTCTCCTATTTTTTTGAGCATTGATGAGCTAATGTTGAACAATCATTTCAATATCTCTACTAGTGATGTTAGGGTGGCCGTTAGAGTAGAGAAAGATGTTGGTTCTAGAGAGGATATGGAGGCTTCAATCAATTCACCTCCTACGGTAATATGATCTTTTGATAGATGTGATGTTAGGGAGGCTACTCTAGATTTTTTTTCCATGCTTTTGTCATAGAAGAAAATCATAGGTTCAACAAGCCTAATGTATGAAAAAGGTGTTGAATGATGGTACTAGATTTGATTGGAGTACATTTTTGGTCAATGGTTTAAGGGGAAAAATATAAGAACTCTGAAACAAACTTGAATCAGTGTTTCATCTACACTTCACATTTTCTAATGCACATCTCAGAAAGTTTACAGAATTTTTGGTGGTCAAGAAAGATGGAAAGTGAGTGGAACATGACATTTCCCAACTTTCCAAACCTTGGGCTAAGTACATTGCTCATGTTTTGCATGCCTAAGATCCACCTGTGGAGAATGTGGATGAATCATTGTTTGTTACCACTAAGAATATTAGTGGTTTATGTGCTTATTCCCCTAATAACATGGAAATGAAGGCACATGCTATGTGTGACAAGGAAAAAAGAACAAAAATGTCATGTAAGGAAGCAGATGGTGCTACCAAAGAAAAGATCAAAAGGCCATGGGTTGAATAAAAATTTCTAGTTCCTAGCCAGACAACACCCAAGAAACTAGTGATCAAGTTCTTCAAGGCTACTCAAGTTGTTGATGGTATGTATATATTTTTAATTTGATTCTTAATTAAAATTTTATTTCTGATTTTAACACTGTTTTTGGTTATTCTTCGTGTATAAAAATGTTTACTAATTTATTTTATTTTTTATGGCTTTGTTCTTATTGTAGGAAAAAAGTAGGAATTGGCTACTAAGGCTACTGTATAGTAGGAGCAATGATGCCAAGAAGAAGAGGAAAGGGCATCTAAGGAAGCACAAGATGTCTTAGATTCCATCTTAAGTGAGTTACCTTCAAAATACAACCCTTTGATGGATATATCTCTTGATCTTCCCATGAAATTTTAGAATTATATATTTTATTTATTTATACTTTTTTCAAAATTTATATATATTTTTATAAATTATATTAATTTTCATGATCATTGTAGGGCATGAGCCTCCTCTAGAAACATCCATATTCACATTCTACACTAAACCTTGGACGGAGATAGTAGATAATATGGAATTTATAAAGGAAATGATAAATGACATGATCAACAAGCTTCAACATCTAGCTCCAGATGTTGGTAAGGAAAAATTAAATTATGTTTGTTTTGGATTTTTCGTTTATATATTTTTATGTTCTTAGGTTTTTATGGATTTATGGTTTTATGTTTTCTATGGTTTTAAATTGTTTTTAATATTTTTATGTTTTTAATGTTTTTAAGTGCTTTAATATTTTTATGCTTTAAATGTTTTTCAATGATAGTTTTCAAGGTGAAATGGAATCCTTCGTGAAGCTTTGAGTTCGATGAGTTTCTTGAGTTGTCATCCAATGTAGAGAAAGCTCTATGAAGATTGTACAAGGAGGCTATAAAATTTACTGCATCCTATGCAAATACATTTTGGAAGTCCTATGCAAAATGTACTGCATCCTATGCAATTTCTAAACAAAATCTTGTGGAAATAGTTTGTAACATTGGAAAAGAAAAACAAGAAGTTGATACACAAAGTTAGAAGCCTTGAAGATAGTAAGGAGTTTATAGAGGCATGTGTGACCAACAAGGATTCCTTACACACAAAGGAGATTGAGTGGTCTTGTTATTAAAATGCCATATAAGAGAAGATTTATCTAGCCAAGAGCAATGTGGAGAATGACATGTAGCTAGAGATGATAGTTTGTAGAACCAAGGAAGGGTGTGATTACTACACTTGGGTATTAGAGTAGAGAAAGAAGTAGAAGGCACACAAGAAGTTGTATAAAGTGGAAAAGAAAAATTATATGAAATCATGTAATGATGCAGCTATGAAACACTAGAAATATAAGTTATTTGTGCAGGGCATAGGTGCAAAAGACATCTTTAGCAAGTTAGAGGAGTCATTAGTGACTATTGATTCCCCTACTTCTTGAATTACTACCACATCTAGGAAAAATTCAATGGCTACCTCTTCTCGTGCTCCTCTTGAGTGAAAAGATTTGGAGAAGGGAAAAATCTTGATAGGGAGGCTCTAGAGGATATCAATTGGGCCAACATGAGTGAAGAATAAATTCTTCATAGATTGAAGGCTAGCCTCCAAAGATTTCCTCCTGAACCTTTAGAGGCTTGTGAAACAATTTTGTTTTATGTGTTTTTCATTGTTTTATGGTTATGTTTTTGGTTAGTATGGTTACTAATATTTTGATGTTTTACTACTTACAGCCCTCAACGATGTTGGCAATGATCTTACTAATGACTCTTCTCCTCCCCCTATGGCTTAGTTTGGCCATTGATGGACTTGTCATATTTTCTTTTTTGGCTATATTTTTGTTGTTTTTTTATTTGGATACAGTACATAGAGATTATGTATTATTTTTATTTTTTTGTTACCTATTACACACTACAACTATGGCTATCATATATTTTTTTGGTTTTCATTATCTGTGACTATGGCTACCATTTATTTTAGGTTATATGAGTCTCTTGGCTATTAAATTTTTAATTTATGATTTTTATATTTTCTATTTTTATATATTTTCTATTTTATATTTTTATGTTATTTTATATTTTTATCTAAATATAAAAATAAATACACACTATGAATTGATGTAAAAAAATGTAAAATAAGGCTACATAGAAAATTGGCAAATATGATATAATAAAGGAAAAATTTGTAAAGAAAAATATAAGCATATGAAGAAAAAATGTAAACAATGTTATTAATCTAAATGTACAAGGAAAAGAAAAATAGATAATACATTAATCACATAACTGTTTTCTAATCTTGGACAAATTAGAAAACTTATAAGATTTCTGTTGCATGATTTTATAGTCCCTATTTCCTTCATTCATAGTGCTAAATGGGAACTCTTATCAAGGTTTTTTTATGGTCCTAGTGTTATTGGCTTTGTCTTGGTTGGTTCTATTATGATTTTTGGCTTCATTTCAAGCCATTAGGGTTTCTTCTTGAAACTTCACCTCAAATCCTTGTTCTATATCAACATTGTTCACTGGCAAGGGGATTGCACTATCTCCATGGATAATGATTTCACCTCCCTCATAAGGTAGATGAATCTCCTGGTGGATCAGGGAAAAAATTGCCTACAACTTGGCTAACCATGGTCTTCCTAGGATTGGGCTGAAACCTAGTATTTCTTCAACCACTAGGAAATCAGTAGATGTGTGGAATTATTCCATGGCTATGAAATCTAATGAGATGGACCATTTCACTACTACATGTGACCTATTAAATGACTTACGTGTAGAAGTGGAGGTACCCTAGACGTTTTCAACCAAGCCTAAGCATTCTATGATGGATAGGGGGATCACATTTGTAGCTGCTCCATCATCAATATGTACACGATGTACCCTGTATTGGCCAACTTTGATCATTATGACAAGGGAAGCTCTTAACACTTCATCACTTTGTGGATTGGTTTTCATCTCACTATCATGAAACATCAAGGTGGCTTACTATGTTTCTTCCCTAGGTGAGGATGGTACTATCACTACATGAATAGACTCTTTCTTGACTAGGATGTCCTCACTTATGGAAATGGAAGTTAACATCTTAACTAGGGCTTCCCTATGGGTAGGAAAGATCATAACTAAGTCATACAAGCTCAAATAAGTATTATTTTATTTTAATGAGAGCTTGGCTTACTCCATAGTAGTAAGGAAGTATTTATCATTGTTGGATGACTTATCAATTTTTTTGGCTTTGACCTCTCCATTCTACGTAGGATTTGACCTCATGTTTTAATGTTGGTTGTTTTTATCCTTCTCCCTTCTCTTATGTTTCTTTGTCCTACTTAGGTTAACTAGATGTAGTTTGAGCATTAGCATTCATGGGTATAGCTGAAATTGAAGTAGGCTTCAGTGGGCATACTTCCTTCCAAACTTTTGGTTGATTAGCATCTTTATCCTTAGGCTTAGAAGCTAGCTTCTTACGTTGTTTCAAAGGTGATTACTTATTATTTGGTTGAGAAGAGGTTAACTTGGATTGTAGTTTCATCGATGGTGGGAAGGGAAAATCTAATGAAAAAGATGTTTTGGAATGCATAGGTTGTGGTATCCTTATAACAAATGGGATTCTTAAACTCATAGAAGTTGAAGCCCTTTCATCACAAGGAGGAACCCAACCATAAATGGATCCCTAGTAGGTTTAGGCTTGTCTTGAATATTGAATGTGGCTATAGAAAATTGATCATTACCAATGTTGAAAGTGTCCTTGTACACTTGCATGGATTGATTTTGAGGCCTAGTAGGGTTGGATGCATCTAGAACTAGTTCCCCACTATCTATCATCTTCTATAGATCATCTTTTAAGGCCAAACAGAAATAAATATCATGGCAAGGAAGTTGATGATAGTGGTAAAACCTATCTTACTTGAAGTATTTGGGCATGGGAGAATTATCCTTTATGACTATGGTGGGATCCTTAGCGATCTTACATAGGTGATCATGCCTCTTACAAGTGTTCTTAGAAAGTTGCTTGTATTGGATATAACTACTCTTGAGTAACTAATTAAGAAGCTCTAATGGTTTCATGGATAATTTAGTATAATTGAACCTATCCTTTTGTTTAAAGTTGGACTTTGGATAATTAGACATAGAAGCACTAGAGGTTGATGTTTGAATAGTTACAATGGACCTTAGGTTATGTTGTTCTTGGCATTGCCATTGTTTTAGGTTTTTTGGCCACTCTAACCATGGCTACATGCACTTATTTGTCCTTTTCCCTATCTTGTTTCATATGTTAGCTTTTGTAAGTTATGTAGGTAGGATCGTTGTTGGCTTATGCTACATTCTCTATGTTTTTGACATGGGAGAAGGCTTAACTAAGGGATCGGTGATCTAAATAATGTAGCTTAGACTTGATAAAATCATTACCTGCCCCCTTGAAAATGGCCAGAAGATGCATTTCAAAGATGGGTTCACGTATGTTGTTAAGTGTAGCATTCCATCTTTATATAAACTTTTGGACAAGTTCAAGGAGCTCTGATCTCACTTTTATGACTTAGTCTAGCATCATTTCAAGCTTCAAGTTATACTTAAAAAGGTTAACTAGTTTATCAAGTCATTCAAAGAAGAGATAGACCCTCTAGGTAGTGCTTGGTACCAATCTAAGGCTTTTTTTTATCAAGGACATGAGGAAGACATGCAACACAGTATGTGGTCTAGCCTATAATAGTAGGCACTTGAAATAAAAGGTAATTAGATGAGCGTTGGGGTCACCTTCACCATTGTATTTGGTGAAGTGAGGGATTAAGATGCCTACAAGAAGAGTTATTTGAAGGACAGTGGGATTGAATGGATCATCCTCATAAAAGTTCATGATCTTTACCATCTAAATGGTGTTGGCCTCAATATTTTTTAGTTTATTGGTAAGGCTTTGGATCAATTGAAAATCTTGATCTAGGCTCTAGGATGCTTCTACAAGCTGGGTTGGTTAAATGGCTATCTACACCAATGGTTGAACGTTAAGATCATGCGATGGATCATGGCATGGGTTGGAAAGGTCTTGTGGTCATTGCTATAGGGGAATTGAACAGGGAAAATAACATTTGAGCCAGGATTTATGAAATAAAGAGGATAAAAGATTGGCAAGAAGTTCATAGGACTTGAGGTCTTGAAGAAGGGCCTACTAAAATGATAAAATGAGGTGGTGTGGAAGAGGTAGTTGGTAGTGGCCATGTGGAACAAGGCTACGTTGCAAATGACATGGTCATGAAGAGGAAGAAGACCTAGAAAGTTGGTTATGATGTTTGATCTAAGGAGGTGGTAGAGATTATCTAACTTATTATTGGTGTGGAGTAGAAGGGGTTATTTAAGAAAAATTTAGGGATGGATTATTATACAAGCTCCTCCACATTAATATAATTATCATAGTAACCTCTAAACCCATCTTGACCCTCTTGGTCTTATTCTAAACTAGCCTCCTCACTCATCCGCATCTACTAATTAAGCTAACAAGTTAACGTAAATTTTTGAAAGTTCAATTTTGCCATATGGAAAAGGAACATACTCCTTCTCATTCTTATGAACAAATTGAACTCACACTTAGATTCTAACTCCTTTCATGGGATAGGTAGACTAGCTTATATTTTTGCATAAATAAAACTATAATATTCTTCAATAATGTTAGCATCTGTGGAGTTGCATCCCATAAGCCTAAGGGATTGCCTTCGTTCCATTACAGTTGGGTCCTTAGGGTCATAAATGTGAGTGAATTCCTAGTTCATGGCCATGGCAACGATGTTGTAGTGTAGAAAGATTGATGCAAAAGGAATAAATTGGATGGGACCAATTAATTGGGTAAATAACATAAAGGTTTTAAAGCTTTAAACAAGTGGTAGCTTGTAGCATATAAGCTTGCGACTTATACGCTTGAAGTATATGAGAGTTTACAATGTATCAGATCTATAGTGTATGAGAGCTATAACATATGGCATATGAAGTCTATAGTGTATGAGAGCTATAGCATATTAGAGCTATAGCTTATGAGAGCTATAGCAGATGTAGCATATAAGCCAAACTGGGCTAAAACATAAGTATAGAAATAGGGAAAAATATCATACATTGTAGCTATAACAAAGATTTTTTAAATTTTTTCTAGCATATTTAACAACACTGAGAAAAATGAAAATAGGCTTTAGTGTATGTAAAGAAACCAAAGAAAAACTACAACCTACAAATATAGGAAATGGATAAAGCAATATGCATTGCAATTGCAAAGACAAATTTGTGAACTATAAATGCAAGGAATAGGAACAATGTTGTGCATTGTAACTATAAAAAATAGTAATGAGAAATTTTTTTATTTTAATTTTTAAAAGTGTTAAAATGAAACTAGCTATGATGTCACACACTTGGATTACAAAAAATCCAAACTAAGTTTTACTTTGTTAAACATGCTATGAAAGGTAGAAACAAGTAGAGTATTTTTTAGCAAAAATATTCTAGATGAAAAAGTTAGGCAAAGGTCCTCCTTCTAGTGCCAAAAAATTATAATAATGAAAAAAATTAGGTTGGAAAACCAAAAAAATCTTTATAAATAGTTTTAACCCCAAGATCCATGCACCTGGAAAAGGATCTAGGATACCTTAGGTGGTCTAGCACCTAAGGACTTTAAAATTTTGTTACCAAGTGTTTTAAACAAGAATATGTAACTACGATTTTTAGCACTAAACCAATAATAGAAAGAGAGAAAATAAGAGATAATATGGCCAAAACAAAGTACTTCAAACTTTATATTAAATGCTATGAAATGTTATAAACAAATAGGTTAAAAAAATATAGATTAGTAGGATTTAAGAATACAAAAATATCATTGAAATCTATGGTAGTATGCAAGGTGTCCTCTGCACTAGTCTCCTAATCAATTTGCATTGTAATAAATGTTGTTGCAAGTCCTTTCTACGCTTAGTGATCTACATTGAGAAATGACTATAAAAGGCTACAAAATCTGTAACAATTGCTCCTCTTTTTACTAAAACTAGTCTCTTTCCACCAAAAATTTTCTACCAAAAAGATTACCCAAAAGATCCAAAAAATGATATTCGATTTGGCTTAAATAGGCCTCTAATCTATTGTTTTTATGTCAGTTACATTGCCATCTGCTTTCTAGATTGTTACATAGCATATTTGGGCCATTTTCATGACCCAACATTGTAGTGTATGAGTCACTAGTATTTTTGTATTTTGATGTTAAATTTGATAGCATTTTTTCGTTTTTAGCTCTCATATACTAGCATAATAAAAATTATAGCTTGTAGGTCATGGATTTTATTTTACATATTAAAAAGGGTCCAAAATTTCTATCAAAATAAGGCTATAAGATAACATTTTGAAGGGAAAATAAGCAATTGTGTTTATGCTTGAATCTAATCAAATTACATGATAAAATTTGACTACTAGGATTTCTTGTTTGAAACATAAATTTTCCTTAAGGTGATTCAAAGGTATAGTGTCAATATTGCTTTTGACATTGATTCTAACTTTTGATATTTAATATCAATTGGCTCTTTGATATCCAATGTCAATCACACTTAGAAGAACTTTAAGTCACATCAAATCCAACACTTGGAAAAATTTTGAGTGGTGTTAGGGCTAACACAACTCAAAATTTTTATGCATGCTAGCTCTAATACTTAGAAAATTTTAGTTTTAGAGTTTCAATTCTAGCACTTAGAAAAATTTTAACTTTGAAGTTTTTTAATGATCATAGAAAATTGAGTCCATAAGTTGTATCATGAACCCAGATGGTTCCCAATGATCCCCAGAAGATAAGAACGTGTCTTGTGATGATGTATTTAAAGCATTTGGTGCTCAAATCTTCATGGAATGACATTGAAACCATACTTACTTTTGATTCGAAGTAAACTAAAAAGTAGGTAGGTACAACTTATGGTGCACAATGAGTGGTAAAGCAACGACAGTGCAGTAATGATGGATGATGAGCCTACAACAGGAGGAAAGCAAAGTGCAATGCATTAAGGGCCACAAGGCTACATGGACAACATAGCTCTTATGATAGCTTCGCTACTACCTACCACATGATAGCATAGTTGACCAATTGTGGCTAGGTTGGCTACTACTATAGTGGCATACTATAATGCCTCACAATAGGGCCTAAGGTCCTATCATGTGGTAGTGCAACTGGCTATGCTAGTAGCTACTAGTGGTGGTCATTCCATGGCTAGATTAGCCACAACAACTAATGGTAGCCTACTAGGGTAGGACAAAATTAAAATAGTTTTAAACTATATAGACATTTATATATAATTATATGTTCACCTATATTTAACTTGGAGACTTGGCTAGGTGGTTAGTTAAATAAGGCTTAAGACTCAAGTTTAATAACTTGAAGATCATAACTTCAATTCTAATTGCTAATTTTTCTATTAAGTTTTTTATAACTTTCTATTATTTTTTTATTCAAGCACCCATAAAGAGAAAATTTTAACAACAATATCTCCCAAACCATGAAGTTGATTGGCATGAAATATATGTTGTTAGAATCGTCTCAACAAGTGGTACGTATTGGGCATCATTTTAGGGTTCAAAAGATAAGTTGGATTTTTAGGATTTGAAAGGATTAAAATAGCTTATTTTGCCAAATTGACATTGCTAGGCTAATGTATAAGAAAGATGTAGAGTTTCAAATGACTTGAATTCAATTATAATGATATACAAATCTTGGAAAATAATGTAACACATATACTATTATAATTTCATAAATGTGATGTAGCCCTATCCTCTCACATCATGGCTATACGCTAATGAGGTACTAAGGAGATGGTCATCAAAGTAAGATATCACAAGATTACCCACTAGGTATTGGTTTTCCTATGAATCTCTTGGTAATAATCCTTAGTGTTTAAGTAGGGATGAGATAATCTTATGGCTCAGTTGATCAGTTAAACTTACTGTTGCAAAGGTCTCAGGTAAGGTGGATGATATTCTAAGACTTAAGCCATGATTACTAGCCTTTTGACAAAAAACTTAAAATAACCTTAATCAATTGGGTAACAATTATCTATATCATTATATCTTTATCCTACCAATGTCTTTGTAGTTGATGTACCTTGTTAGGGCATAATCAAATCTTCTAATTTCTGCTATCCATGAAAGTAACTATGAAGGAAAATTTTTGGTTGGTGGAGTTCATCTTGAACAAAATGTATATTCATGATTCTCTTATAGATGTGTGGTTTAGATTTAGTTATCCATGAAAATAATTGGAAGGGTATCTCTTGGCTTACCTAGATCATCTTAAATATTAGGAATATTTTATGGTGGTTTGTGGCTCTCTATGGATCATGGCTCCATGGTCCATCATTAGATTATAGTCAGCTCTTGGTTCTAATTAGCCCTTGAATCATGATTTTCTCTAATACAAAATGTAACATCCAATTCCTAAATGTCATGAAAAATGTCAAATATATGTTACATTCAACATTATGTGTAAAGAAGATAACATCGAAAATGTCAAATATATGTGACATTCGACATTATGCATAAAGAAAATAACCAGAAAATCTAGAAGGAAAATGAAAAGAATGCTTTATTAATGTAAAATAATGTATCTGGATCATGCTTTGCGTATTCATTGGGATTTTTTGTCTTTAATATCTATCCCTTAGAGGCAAAAAAGCATTACAACCATGGTCAGGCCTACAACTGGCCAGAAGGGATGGTCATTCACCTTCCTCTCCTATGTCATTCAACATGTGTTACTTACCTTTACCAACTCCAAAACTTTATGCTAATATGACCTTTAAAATGCCTAGGTATAAATACCTTAGGTCAAATCCTAAAAGATCACTTCAAGAGACATTCCCATGATTACAATGCATCCTTTTAGGTCTTAATCACAACTTTTTCTTTTTGTCTTTTTATAATAAATGCAATATTTGTTATGAAGAGACATTGTCTTTGTTATACAACAGTATCATTTGGAAATGGAAATGTGACATTAGCCTAATGCTAGGTCTTTATAGAAGGAATTTGACAAATTTTGGAGGAATCTAGGCAATTGTGGAGATGTCTCTAGAAAATTGAAGATGTCTCTATTGAGACATTTCTAAAATCCTAGAAACATCTCTAGTAAGACGTCTCTACTAGGAGAGAGACAATTTCCATCCTCTAAAGATGTCTCCTAGGAACCAATGATGTATCTCTTTCATGTGGGTTTTGATAGAAAGACATCTTTGCAGATCCATAGAAGGCCTATATAGCAGAAACAATTTTGAATTAGAAATTCCAAATTGAGAAATAGTTGAGAAAGATGAGGAAAGAATAACAACATCTAAGAATCTTCAAGTTGAGCTTAGGGAAAGATTGTTAGATTTCTTATCATGCTTTTCCAATAAATATTATTTTATTTCATCTGTTAACATGTGAGATGAGAAGATTTGTGAGCTAAAAGACATGTGAAGAGTGCATGAATGTGAATGAAGCTCTTTCATCAATTGTGTGTGTTTGGCCTTGGTGTTTCTTATATGCTTGTATATTTGCATCCTAGTCTTGGGTTTGTGGGAGAGATTTCCTTTGATTGTATTTTGCATTAAGAATAATCATTTTGTATTCTAGAGGCTCCTACTCTACAATGTCTTTGAGTATTTGTGAGTGGATTGGATGTGTTTGTGGGTTGTGAAACTATTGATTTGTAATCGTCTTTACATTAATTGAAGATAACTAGTTTTATTATTTTCTAGTAATTAATTTTGTCTTCATAATAACTACATTTAGTAGGTATGTTTGAAGGGTATAAAACATCAAGAGTGACCCTACTTCACAAGACTAATGGAGAAGGCTCAATGAAATAATCATGGAAGGTAGGATAGGTAAGGACTATGAAACTTGAATCCATGATAAGTAGGATGAATCGACCTCGCTAATGGCCTACCTCCATTCCTAGGAACAAAAAGTAGCTAATTTGGTATTAGGCGATACTATAGGTGATGATAACTTGAATAAATTAATGCAAGATGATTCAAAAATTTCTACCTCAAGATTAGTGAACATTCTACCTACCAAGGAACCATAAGTGACTAATGAAGCTAGTTGTAAGGGGCTCGAAGAATAGTTAGATAAAGAAAATGAAATATCATTTGGTAAGTAAAATCATCTTTGTTTCATCTTAATCCATGTTATTTATTTTTGTGACTTATTAAGGTTTAAGTTTGTCCTACAAACTTAAAGAAAAGTATATTAGAAAAGATCATTGATAAAGAAGAGTTAGTAAAATGCTTGGTGGCTAGCTTTACTTAGAAGTTTAATGATTACTGGTAACCAAATGCTATGTTTTTCATTTTATATTCACTTCCAAATATCCTAAATCACCTCAAGTCTACATACAAGCATAGCCATCAAAACACACTTTTCCATTTACAAGTTTTAACTTACAAAAATAGGAAATTGATCAACAATTTTTATGACCAACATCATAGTTGTAATGTCTCGTCCTCTACTCATGGATAATGGTTTTACTTTGAATTTTTAGAATTTATAATCAATGAAATTAATCTTTTCTAGTTTTTAAAGCCTCCTAGGATCCACTAGGCTAAGAGGTAGGTACCGTTGACATTCCTAAAATTTGAAAATCATGAAAATTAGCTTATTAATACTCAAAAATAGTGAAATTTAGTAAAGAAAGTGAAGAATCAATTAACAATCATTAAAAATTACATAAAAGAAGAGAAAAACTTATGAAAAATAGTTCCTAAAATTTTCATGAAAATAAGAAAAGTTATTCATTTTACTCCTAAGGGAGTTAAATACTATCAGGTTAGTCTATAGATGTGGTTGAAAAGAATTATGCAAGTGGATCCTCCCTAAAGAAACCTCTGTCTCATGGGTATAATCACTTCTAGAGATGTTCATGGGTATATTACAAGGTAAATGTCAATCATGGTTAAATCCCAATAGACACACATTGAGCTCGGCTAGAAAACCTATGCTATATTACACATAACTAGAGAAATCGTAATTGCATAATATCAATGAGGTGAGATACATTTAGCAAAGATAGAGAAAATGGAATGTGTGGTACTTTACCATGGTCATAACAAGTTCCACATGTTAGGTGTGGTTTAAATGACCATCATACTTGTTAGGATTCTAGACCAAGTCCATCCATTACTAGTAAAATCACATCACATCATTCTTGGGACTATTATCATGGATCCAACCTATCATTACATGAATACATAAACCCTTCAATAATAAAAATAAGAAAAAAAGCATTTCAAAACATTAAAATTATTAATTAATTAGCATTTTAAAAGTTCTGAACCTTATGTTACAAGTCAATGATACATATTTAGACATGGGTTGCATGTCTTTCCAATCACATGGCCAATGCTAATCACATTAAAGGAGTACCTTCAAACATGGTTCACATGTCTATTTAGTCACATGAATGGACTAGTCTAAGGGATCATAAAATACTTAGAAGCATTCTACTTTTGGACATGGGTCAAATGGACTTTTAGTGGCATTATAAGAATTTTTTTACAAGAATTAATTATTTATTTATTTTTGTTACCTTACTAAAGGCTGAACTTTAGACATGGGTCACATGACTTATTTAAAATATTTTTTCCTAATAAAAGTACAAATAAGAGTGGTGGTGTATCAATCTGGGCCAATGAAAACTAGGATGACGTTTCAAGGAATTAGCAAATTCCCTTGATATCACATCCTTATTCATACCCTTTTGGTCCTTCCTTCTTTCTTTAAGGCATAGTGGTCATGAGTTCATTGAAGTTATTTAGTGTGAGTAGGATTACATTATTTCCATGACAAGAACCTTTTATTATTTAAAAATGGAGGGAAGAATTATGTGGTCTCATTGTCTGTGTAATTATTTCTTCCTTGATTGAATAGCATCGAATAATTTTTTAACTATGTGCTACAATTGCTACATCATGATTGACAATGATACTAATAAAAAAAACATACTCGAAAGAAACATAAATTTTGTTTAGATCATTGATCCATCTTGTCAAATACTAAAATTTTGTATTAAAAACTATTTATTTAATGAGAAAATTATTGGAGATAGTTAGATAAATTGGAAAAAATCATGCATCATGAGTAAGGTCAAATAATTTCAGGGATTGTTCAATTCAGAATTCTTCAAAAGTTGAAAAAATTTGTTATACCATGATAACTTAGAGAAAATAACATCCTCTTAATTAACATTGATCCTAGTAAGATTTGTTAAAGCAATTGAATGAGCTTCAACAAGAGATGAAAATTATGAATTAGTCCTAGGATCTTTAAGAATATGAATGCAAATTTCTTCAAGTTTTAGAGAATACTCAGTAATAATAAACTATTTTATGGATGCATAGATCTAAAAAAAAATGAATCTTATGACATAATGCTTGTACTCATTTCTTCCACTAGTGTGCTTCAATCAAGCATGCTAAGTTCAAAATTCTCCAATTGGAACAAGTAGATGAGATAATCACTTTTGATCCTATTTAGATTTCCAATATTGCTTTGAGTTTCTATCAAGATGTTTTGGGTAAAGGTTTAGCAATTAAGCATAATGCTTTATAGGAAGTTTTACAAGCCATGGAGCTAAGCTTTTTTCCTATGATATTCACATTCTTAATATGGCATCATTTTCTGAAGAAGTTTTAAACATAATTAATAGTATGACCAACAATAAAATACTAGGTATAAATGCTTTTTCAATTGATTTTTTAAAAATTTCTAGCATGTTGTGGGAAAAGATATTTGTGATAATATATTTAAATTTGGAAGGATCGATTACCTTCTTAGTAAATTTAATATTACCTAGATCTCCCTTGTTAGAGTTTCATTTTACATCACTTGATAACTCTAATATACCCAAGAATCTTATGGTTAAGAACTTCACTCATTGATAATTCATCATATCCTTTTCGTAACAAATCTTATTATTGAATATATTTATGAACATCATAAATTATAAGTTACAATATTGATTATTGCTCTTACAATGGAGATTGTAACCATCCCTAACTAACTTAGATATGAAATTCTATGTACAACCTTACTATATTTCTTTATAGCTTGTTATTTTACTCCAACGAAGCCTCCTAGGTGATCTTCTCTTTTTATTTAATAAACGAGATTATACTTATGCTAAACTCAACTATGCATCTTCCCTTCCTCTTTAAGAAACTAAACCTTGACTTACTCTAAGTCTAGTTGACACCTTCAATTCTTTAGTAAAGAATGCTTGGCAAAACCTTTGACTATTTAGTTTACAAAGTTCACCATAACTTACCATGGTTGTTCATCATAACTTCTATGTCTACAATTCTTATGATGATCGACCATTTATCATCTTAAGCTTTCCTTTATTTTTCTTCTTTATTAGATTATAATTATCTCTACTTACTTTTTTATAACACCCAAATGTTTCAAACCTAGAATCCTAGGTTTGTTATTTATTTTCTTATCCTTAATTCTTAAGCATAAGGGTATATTTAAATATATTATGTTAATAGTATATGGTATCTTGTTATTTGTTTATGCTAGTATATTCTAAGGCCTTTCTTATGCTTATACTTATTGTTGTGCATCTTGGGGTTTAAATCCTTGACTCCTTGTTTACATTTATTACATTGGAATTTTATGGTTAGTACATAATGATGTATTTGTTTATAAGCTTATTTCTTTAAACTCTCTCTTCATTGATCTCATGTACTTTGACTTTTTTTTAATTTTATTATTCATTTTTTTGGAATCCAACACACCCCCAAGTGGTATTCGCTTATAAGTTTATGTATATTATATCTTAAAACAACTTCTCATGCATTGATAGTATAAATACTTTATTATGTCTAATTTTTTTTAAGGTTTGAACCTTGGACCTTTCTCTTATCACATACTTGAAAATATTTTTTTTTTTGTATTTCTTTTCTTGATTATTATTTCTTGATATTTAGAAATGCTTAGTCTTGTGGGGTGTTGGACCCCAAAAAATAAATATATTAAAAATAAAAATTTAGAGTACAAAAGTAAAGAAGTAAAGGAGAAATTTCAAAATAACAAAAAGTAAAGGCCCAATGGTTTTGGGGATGCCTTTTTAGGTTTTCATTCTTATAACTAAACTTGAAAACCATCTCCACATCGTGCCGCTATGCGTGCCACCACCAACCACACAACACACCCCCCTCCCTTGTGGTAGGAAAATGATTAGACCTTGCCCTTGTTCAGAAGTACCTAAATGGGTCTTCATTGCCTACTAAAGGCTTCTTATTAATAAAAAAGAAAAACTAAAGAGAG
This sequence comes from Gnetum montanum, assembly GCA_015680685.1. Lineage (NCBI taxonomy): Eukaryota > Viridiplantae > Streptophyta > Gnetopsida > Gnetales > Gnetaceae > Gnetum > Gnetum montanum. The sequence continues at coordinate 94,280 of MNCI01011801.1, read as the reverse complement.
CAACATTTAGGAATTCAACTAAAGCATCAATTTTTGAATGATGTCATCTTGAACTAACAATGGAACAAAATTAGTTTTAAGAATCGCTATGAAAAATTACATTACATTGAATCTTCATATCACATATAGAATAAAAGGATGAAAGCAATAGTAAGTATGAAGTAGAAATCCTTGAAGTTAAGGAGTGTTACTGATGAGTGGCGAGGTACCCCTACACTCAACCATACGAATACGAGCGTTACACTCGCGATTTGGTCAAACTCCGTAGCCTAATTGCCTACACGCCTTATGGAACACTTAAGGTTAATCATTCGTTGGCTTCCCAGACTTACTTATATTTGTCACGATTGTATGATTAACTAAGTCTGAGGTATGTGATTTTTATGTCTTTTCTCTTTTTATCGCCTATGCTAATGAGGGAAAGGGTGAAGAGATTGAGTAACTAACTTTAACTAACTAAGTTCTAATGCCTAGTGATGGCACGTGATATCGCGTACACGATATCATGTACGTGATATCGCGTCCCCCACGATATCGCATACTCGATATCATGTCTTCCCCTACAATATCGAGTACATGATATCGTAAAATCTATAAAGAAGAGGTGGCTCTCTCTTGTTTCTTATTCTAGGCCTAGACTGTAGCGAAACTCTAGTAGTTTTACCTCTCCAGAGATAGAATAATTTCCATGTGCCCGCAGTAGGAGCTCCAAAGTGAACGGATCTTTATTTGAGCAAATATTGTACCTGAACACAAGTTTGTGTACGACAATAAAGATGAACTTCTTGGATAAACCTTGCAGTGCATGGAATAGGCTAAATAGGAATTTATTTACTATTCTTTATTATTTACCATTTTAATGCTTTATTAGTTCATTAAACCTCTCTCAACCCTTCTCCTGTAGTTAAGTGCATTCAGTACGACCGCTTCGAGCACGTGCGTTACGCTTGGCGATCCCAGCAACGACTAGCATTTGGTAACCAAGGTTGCATCGATTTACGGTGTGAACGGTAAGTGGGAACAGATACTGATGCTAGGTTAATTAAGGATTAGTTAGTTAGTTAAAGTTAGTTAATTAGTCTCTTCACCCTTCACCTTATCATCATAGGAGATAAAACAGAAAAGACATAAAAATCATATACCTCAGACTTACTTAACCATACAACCGTGAAAAATACAAGTAAGTTTAGGAAGACAACGAATAATTAACCTTAAGTGTTCCATGAGGCATGTAGGCACTTAGTCTATGGAGTTCGACCGGATTGCACATGTAACGCTCGCATTCGTATGGTTGAGTGTAGGGGTACCTCGCCACTCATCATTCGCACCATTGCTGGGGATGAGAGAGAGTCATCAAGAGCATAATGGTGGGGATAAGGGTAAGCGAAATGAGAGACCTCGATGAGAGAGTCAAGAGAGAGGATGAAGGAAGTCTAGAGAGTCTAGGCATGAATGAAGGGAAAGTAGGGAACAACGTAGACATCATAGAAGTCATGAAATGGATGATCATGATGAACCCCTACTTGCCACCCGAAGTATGCTGGATATTATGGAGGCTGTGAGAATACCAACAAGGCATCAAAAAGATATCCAGATCAAGCACTTAGACATGAATAATATCCCACGCTTCGAAGGGGGATACTACCCTGATCTGCAAAATCATTTACAGGCATTCCACGATGCCTGCGCCTTGCAAAACATAGAAAACAAGTTGTAGAAATTAAATTTGTTTTCAAGGACACTCATAAAGGAAGCAAAGAGTTGGTACTGGTCCTTAGAGCCGAAAACCATTAGGAGGTGGAGTACGATGTTAGAACTCTTTAACGATAAATATCAAACGTACTCTAGAGTGTCTAACTTGCATAAGAAAATCCAAGGATGGAAGCAAGGTACTCATGAACACTTGGATGATGCCATGGGCCACTACTATGCATTGCTACATCGTTGCCCAGGCCATGGTTACACACAATGGGATCAACTATGCCATCTCGTAGATGGGCTAAGGTATGAAACTAGGAGAACCCTTGGGACTTATGCACAAGGGAGACTATCAGAACTTAGATCCCATGAAATTCATCGATTGTTGGAGCAAGTAGCCAAAGAAAAAGGAAAGCTATGAAAAAGAGAAAGTGCAGAAGAATATAACCGTGATCCTTCCCTCCGAAATAAGGGAGTGAGATTCTGCAATGAAGAGGATGAGTCACCACTCGAAGAGTAGGTGAATAGAAAAACCTTGCTGCTTCAAAAACTAACAACAGAATTATTGACTAAGGTAGATGAAATATGGAGCTCCTTAGACAGTAAAATTGAAACTGTCCTGAAAATTGTAGAGGAATTTAAGGAGGAATGAAGTAGTGACAAGGACAAGAAAAAGCAGAGAGATTCAGGTCATGCACTTGACAAGGGTAAGGGAAAAATAACTATTGCTGATGAGGTTGTGGATTTGGACACACACAATGATGGTGGATGTGAGATGTGCCAATATGACCATCCTAAGGGATGTTGTCCAATCATCTCACATCTACAAGAGTCTGGGGTGTATACACTCAACCCGAGACTTAATAGACGACAGATACCCTGAAGGTTACCTTATCCCCAAGGTAACCCAAGATAGTTCCACCAACCATTGACGTACTATCCAAGTGGAACTCCACCACAACCCATTAGGCAACATCAGCACTAGAAATACCCATAGTCATTGGGGATGCCACTGTTGAAACAATAGTACCCTTACCGACAACCAGACCCATATGGATACTACGTGTACCAGCCGATTTCTCCAAGTGACTCCATGGGTCACACAACTCCCCAACGTCACTACCAAGTTTGGGAGTATTTTAGAAGGACTCCTTCTCCTCCTGGAGATACTTCACATCCATACCATCCTCCTAATCCATCTGCCTTTGTCACACCATTAGTTCCAATACCTCTCATTCCAACAATGCAAGGGGAACTCCCTAGTCAACCATAGCAACGTAACGCTACGAGAGCTGTGAATCTTCAACCTGTTGCTGGTTCTGACAACCGCAAGAAGAGAAGACCTTTCTTCAAAACCAAAAGCCCATACAAGCTCTCACAACCACAAGTGGTTGAGTCTATGACCACTCCTCCAACAAATAAGGCTTCGGGGCTCCCTTCAAACCAATACTAGAGCTCAACGCATACGGTTATGTTAACACATACCGTAACCGACTGGATCAAGGTAGGCCACCTTCCTAGGAAACTATCTGACCTTGGAAGTTCCTTAATCTACCTCCAAGTTACCAAGAACGAACCACATAAGGCTCTTCTTGACTCAAGTTCTGGAGTCAACTTAATATCACGAGAGATGTATCAAGCCTGGAACCTACCCCAACTTAAGAAGAGAAATATTCAATTAGAGCTGGTTGACCAGTCCATCACCATTCCCTTGGGATTGGTGGAGGACATCATTACCACTATGTGTGGTTGGTCATGCCCAGCTAATTTCCTAGTGATAGAAGTCAACAGCAATGAAGGGGACTTTCCAATTATAATGGGAAGGGCATGGCTAAGCACAATAGATGCATGCCTAGGAATTCACGATCTTTCCTTGGAAATATCTAAGGTAAACATTTATGGAAAGATCGAGAAAAAGAAAGTTCCATGCATCACATACAGTGACTCATCGGGTGATGACATAGAGGAATGCACAACATCTCCTCCATGCAACAGGTGTGCCCTAGAAACTCTGAGACAAAGGTGCCTATATGTAGCAACCACACAACAAGTGGACATCCCATGGTTGATAGCTAGTCAAAAGAGCAACCGACCAACATGCATGGAATGAACTCAGGGAAAAACTCATGCCAACAACGAAGGCATAGATACATTGGAATATGAGCGTCGCCGACTTCCACCCCTTAATCTAAGAACATCAATTGGGAGAAGTTGGATACTTCTAAGAAATTCAAATAGGCGTTCATTATTTCGGATCTCTCCCTTTCCATTCAGTCATGGGGGAGATGCCCACCTATGCTAATCATTTGGGGCCCTCAGTTCTTTTTAAGTTTTTGTTTTACACATTTTTTTACATGTTTTTGTTTTACACATTTTTATTTTACATGTTTTTGTTTTATAAATTTCTTTAACTTTTCTTGTTTTTGTTTTACAACATCGTTCATACTTTTCCACTTCTTTGTGTGTGTGTCATCCATGTTGTCAAGTTTGTGATTTAATAAGTGTTCTTCATGATGGTATGAACTGTTTTTATATTAATTGCTAATGTTGATTTTTACCTTTAAGTTATTATGTTGATACTAAGATATGGTTCTTTTGATATAGCAAGCAATGAGTTGACTTCATTCATACATCCACAAATTTCTATGGTCTCTCTTGGCTTGGAAATGTACAATCCCTTTCTAAATAAGAACTATAACGAATCGGTGACTAGGCATTTCTCAAACTAAGGAAGGACTTAAGGATTGAAAAGGGTGTGACTTCAAGGGAAATTGATGCATTTGTGTTGGCCATTCTCTTGAGTATTCTTACCGTTTCGACGTTACTCAATTATTGGGAAGCTGAGCTAATAAAAATAACAAAGTCTTTGCATGGTGTGGTTCTCACGCATACACACATAAAACAAAAAAAAAAACAGAGAGAATTCAAAGCACACCCCTTAGATGAAATAATCATTTGGGCTACAAGCACTGGTTATGGAACTAAAATAAAAATGTTCCCTCTAACTAAGGCCCTTCTCGCTTTCCATTCTCTTCTCCTTCGTTTCATCGGAATGGTGGTGGCTCTTGGGTGAAGGAATTCTTGTTACTCCAAGGGGATGAATTGGCTGAATGCATTAATGCGAAGTCACTGGATGTGGTTTTTTTGAGCTCGAACTTGGAATAGGATCTACTAAGTCACATTAATCATGAACTACACAAGAGGATGTACACCACCTTGTTCTTGGGATTCCATTCCATTCTCTTCTCTCCATCCTTCTCTCCATTGTTCACCTCATTGCCGGTTGTATCATTAGTGTATATTTTGGTTGATGCATTGTTTTCTTTTTGGTAAATTCTTATGGTGAAGACTTTAACTCTTGTTCCAAATGACATTCCCAGAGCTTATGGACTCTTTGGATGTGGGTTTGTCAGGGCATTAAGGGCATGAGCTTGCTTTGGGGAGGACCCACTAACATTTCTATTTGGTGCACCAGTTAAATTCTTTCCCTTAACATTTTACCAATCAACTTTATTTTGTTCATTTCCATCTTGACATCCATTTCATCAACGTTATAGTTTTCTCTTTTTCTCCATCTTTATTGCTCTTTATTCTTTCTCCATTCTATCGCTACCGGAGGTTCGCTCTTAGTCATGGGGGTCCAGACCCAAATTTTTCGATTTTCTTCTAACCCCTACACCTTCGGTAGTCACCATGAATATATCTCCAGATCCGTATCAGCCATACCACAACTTAGCCAATGGACCTTTCACCGAAGCAAGGTATCAATTGCATCATGATTCATTTACCCTTGCTAATATAAAGACTATGTTGTGTGTGTAGATGGAGATCATACAACGATGGATTGGATCGGGAGAGAACACTTGAAATGGAGCAGTGCTAAAGCAGCTATGCAAGGAACGAGATGGATGATGCGCTTATGGATAGACAACGAAAGGCACAATCTTGGCATTAGTAATAACACATCTTCTTTCTCTCTTTCTTTCTTTCTCAGCTACCAAATGAGGCCTAATGTCAAATGTATAAAGTGTTCACTCTTGTTGTTGTGAACACTAGTCTTTTCTTGTCTTATAATGATGATCCATTCACATCTCATCCCATTAGTTTCATTTGAGTCAATAATCCCATACCATCCAAATATTTTGTAAGGAACTTGAGGATGAGTTTTTATTCAGTCATGGGGGTATGATGGAACATGATATCGCATACACGATATCGCGTCTACCAAGATATCGCATCCCCTGCGATATTGCATACATGATATCGTGTCTTCCCCTGCGATATTGCGTACGTGATATCGTGTCTTCCCCTGTGATATCGCATACGCGATATTGTAGTGCACTATCAAATCTATAAATAAGAGGTGTCTCTCCCTTGTTTCTCATTCTAGGCCTAGACCATAGCGAAATTCTAGTAGTTTTACCTCTCCAGAGATAGAATAATTTCCATGTGCCCACAATAGGAGCTCCAAAGTAAACAGATCTTTATTCGAGCAAATATTGTACTTGAACACAAGTTTGTGTACGGCAATAAAGATGAACTTCTTGGATAAACCTTGCAGTGCATGGAATAGGCTAAATAGAACTTTATTTACTATTCTTTATTGTTTACTGTTTTAATGTTTTATTAGTTCATTAAACCTCTCTCAGCCCTTCTCCCATAGTTAAGTGCATTTAGTACGACCGCTTCGAGCACGTGCATTACGCTTGGTGATCCCAGCAACAACTAGCATTTGGTAACCAAGGTTGCATCAGTTCAGGGTGTGAACGGTAAGTGGGAACGAATACTGATGCTAGGTTAATTAAGGCTTAGTTAGTTAGTTAAAGTTAGTTAATTAGTCTCTTCACCCTTCACCTTATCAGCATAGGAGATAAAACAGAAAAGAAATAAAAATCATATACCTCAAACTTACTTAACCATACAATCGTGATAAATACAAGTCTGGGAAGACAATGAATAATTAACCTTAAGTGTTCCATGAGGCATGTAGGCACTTAGTCTGCGGAGTTCGACCGAATCATGCCTGTAATGCTCGTATTCGTATGGTTGAGTGTCGGGGTACCTCGCCACTCATCACCTAGCATCAGTATCCGTTCCACTTTCCGTCTCACGCCCTGAACCAATGCAACGCTGCTGGGATTACCAAATGCTATTCGTTACTGGGATTACCAAGCGTAACGCACATGCTCGAAGTGGTCATACTGAATGCACTTAACTAGGAGTGTTGAGGGTTGAGAAAAAATTAATTAACTAATAAGGCATTTAAACACTTAACAATAATTAAAGTCCTATTTAGCTTAGTCCATGCATTGCAAGGTTTATCCAAAAGTTCGTCTTTATTTCTGTACAAAAACGTGTGCTCAGGTACAATATTTGCTCGAATAAAGATCCATTCACTTTGGGACTCCTACTACGGGCACATGGAAATTATTCTAACTCTGGAATGGAAAAATGGCAAGAGTTTGGCTAAGGTCTAGATTTAGATGGAGAAACAAGGTAGAGTCACCTCTTATTTATAGAACTGGCGATGGACTGCGATATCGCAGGGAAAGATGCAATGTTGTGGCCTATGCGATATCGCGTCCCATCAGTTACCAAATAAAACTTCATTTAATTTTGTTTAAAAACCATGTAAATACTTGCTACACCATGTCTAAGAGCTATGAGCAAGGGCATAACAAAAAAATTAGATAAATTTATCTTCCATGTTGTAGATAGGATATCTTGGGTCATGGACACCCAAATGAAACCATTAAATGCCATAATGCTTAGTGCTTTGACTTTACCCATTCTTAATTTATAGATGATACTCTTTTTTTTTACAAGAAACTACTTTCATCCTCACAAATGCATATAATTGTCTTAATCTTTTTTCTTGTGCATCTAGATTGTAAATTAAATTTACCAGAAGTAAAATTTTAAAGGTTCAAACCACTAAAATAGATTTTCAAGAGTTTTGTTCCAAAGTATAATGCGAAGAAGATAATCTACCTACCAAATATTTGGACATTTATCTCTTCATTGAATGAATGAGAATAAATTTTAGAAATATGTTCTTGACAAAGTGTTGAAATATTTGGCTACATTGAAGGAAAAAATTTAAAATCAAAAAGGAAGACTCTAGTTACTTAAATCAGCAATTCATGTTATGTCCTTTTATCTATTGTCTTACTACAAAGCCCTAGAAATAGTTGTGAATACTCTAGAAAAACTAGAGTATCAATTTCTTTAGTCTCATACTAAGAATAAAATTTTTCATTCTATAAAATGAGATTTCATTGTTGACCTATTCAAAAAGATAGTTGAGATATTTGACATCTTCACTCTATTATTTTTATGTTGCCTGGTGAACTTATTTAGCAACTTTACATAGGAGATAAGACATGGGTTCAAGTGATGCATATCAAGTACCTTTCTAATAATCATTTGTTTCACAATGCACCTTCAATAACTTATATTAACCTAACATGATAGAGTTTTGAAAAGCTAAAAGTTTGATTTAAGAGAACAGTGCTTGTTGAAGGGCAATCAATTCATTAGGGTGATTCTCATTAGTATAGATTAAATGATGTTAATACAAAGTTGGGTCTGGGTATTAAGGATATATCCTCTTAAGGATGCATGGTGGAAAGATATTATAATTCCAAACTGAAAAATTTTTATGTCTAAATATTTATATGGAAAATTACTCATGAATGTTCTTTTAGAGCATAAAGGTTTGATTACAATTGAGCTTCATATGAGGTGAAGGATACAACCTAAGATCATTAATGATTATTTATTACAATGCCCTACTATTTAATCATTTTGACAAGAACTTACACACATGACTATCATACATTAGAATTGTATGTTTAATCATAATGTAATTTCTCAAACTTCTCAAATTTGGGAAAAGTGAGAGCAACACAAATATAAAACTCTTATTGCCTCTACCCTTCATTCCTTATGGTGTTGCAAAAATTGGTGGGTCTTCAAACATGAATACTACAATTACATGATCAAGTTTCTAAGGTTTATTACAAATTCTTTTTCCTTTATTTCCTATATTGGTGATGGTGATATCTAAGAAAAAAATGTTCGGAGTTACTCAACTTTATTTTTTTGTAAGGTTTATCTTGCTTTTCTATTGTAATATTTTTATTTTCTCAAATTAATTGATTTGTATCAAAGGTAGTCTTTTATTCTATATTGAAAGCTCTCGTATCTCACATTTTATATGGCCTCTTTTTTCATTTTCTAGTTTTCTAAAATTTCAATTTTGTCTTTGATAGAGTTGATAATGTAATCCACTTTTAGTCTTTTAGATGTGTCCTATCCACCATAGAGCTAGCTTTACCTTTCATCCAAAAAAAACATAAAGTAAAAGATCAACGAAAATAAAAAATTACTAAGAAATTAAAAAATACAAAGAAATGGAAAATGTATTAAAAATAAAAAATTATGAAAAAATAAGAAATATTAAAAAAACAAATAAACAAAAAAATAGAAAATATAAAATGCACTTATAGTTCTCAATTAAAATGTTGTATCTGCCCCATAGCTAAGGTCTAAGTAAGAGATGCGAAAGATGGAACAAGTGACAAGGAAGTTGGATAATGAGATAGCTGACAATGAGATTAACTTTTAGCCTTTTGGGTGTATCCTAACCACCATAGAACCAGGTTTACCTTTCATTCAAAAAAAATATAAATTTTAAAACTAAATAAAAATAGAGATTTATAAAGAAATTGGAAAATATAAATAAATAAAGAATGTATTAAAATAGAAAATTATCAAAGAAATAATTACAAAAATAGACAAAGAATGTAAAAAAATTGCAAAATAAAAAATTGAAAAAACATTTATAGTTCTCAATTAAAATGGGGTATCTCTCCTAAGATATGGTCTAAAGAGGAGATATGAAAGATGAAATAAGCAAGAACTATGTTGAATGATGAGAGGATTGCAGCTTCTTAGGATTCCCTATATGGGTTTATTTGTTGGATGTTGACTAAAATCATTTTTTATGAGTTAGTAGGATGGAAAATTTGCAAGGCACTAGATGGGTAGACAACATGCACAAGGTAGGGTCCCTTCAAAAGTGTTTAAAGCTTTGTATATTAAAACACATCATTGGGATTCTAATACATGACCTTATCTCTAGGTGTCTAATGTTGATATGCTTTTGATTCTAAAGACTTTACAAACTTCATTATGTATTAGTACTATCATCCTATTCTCAGTTTGCATATTCAAATTCATTAATATCTTTTTTTGTGCTAGAGTGTGGTCTAATTTAAAATCATAAGCAATGATAAGTATATAGAGCTATGTTTAAATAAGCAGTTTAAGTAGTTTTCTATACACTAGTTCATAGGGAGAGTAGCCTATAGTAAGCTTCTAAGTTAAGCAATATTCCCAAAGGACATTGTTTAATTTATTATTCCAATCCTTTATATATTTGCTAACTATTCTTTGAATGATTTTAGTGATCTTTCTATTCATCATTTCAATGTGTCTGTTGACTTGGAGGTGATAATATTGTTGATGACCATTTGGGACAGCCAACATTGGGCCTTTAGTCTCACAACTTTGGGATCATGGGAAAACAAAAGTGTTCCTTAAAACAGGGTTTAGGTGCTTGCTAATCTTTTGACAACACCAAGGCCCATATACCTTTGAATAAACTCAGTGGTTATGAAACGAACTAAATGTGAGTTTGTTGTTGTAAATGTTGAAATGCTTGGGTTTGTGTATAAAACTGTAACTGGCTATCATAAAAGAAATTCAACTAGCTTGGTCAAATATTGAGTTATTAAAGATTCCTATTTTGTCAAGTCACTTAGTCTATATAGTCCCTATAGTACGCTACTTGAAACACATAAAATTTTACAAAAATGCTTAAGCACAATTCTAACAATCTACTCCTAAGAGAAATTCCACAAGAAAACTAGAAATAGAGCAAGATTCAAAGGATTTCAAAAGAGAAAAGAAAAGAGAGCGGATTTGTGTGAATCTTAGACATTTAGGAAAGATAAATTGAACATGATGAAACACTTCGTAATAAAGCTATTTCAATTTAGTCTATGTATAACAAATTGTCCAAACCCTCTAAGCTCAACAAGCAATTTTGTAAAAGACAATCTTATTACACTACCAAAATGTTTTGTAAACAACAAGTACAAGCTTTTGTTTGGCTAGTTAATAGTTGTCAAAAATTACAAACACTAGAACTAGCAAAAAATTTTGACAATGTCAATATTGAAATTCCAAGGCAATAAACTTTTGTAAAAATTAAGCTATTTCAAGCAAGTCAAAATATCAAAGATTTTCTAGGTCCTTTAGACTCAAACAAGCAATTTCAATAAGACATTACTATTAAATTACTCAATATGCTTTTCTAAGACAACATAACCTCTTATATGGCAAACCTAATAAAAGTCTAATATTGTGCAAAAATAGAGCTATAAGAATAATGTAGAAAATCCCAAAATTCAATGCCAAGCACAATACTATCTAGACCATTAGCTAAGTAACCAAAACAAAATGGAAAGAAAAGAACTCATAGATTAAAACAAAGCAACCTAATTGATGTTTTTAGTAATCCATGCTTTTACAATCTTCAATATTCTTTTAAGTATCTTTTCTCAAAATTCTATCGCTTTCAAAATCCTATCCATTTAACCCTTTTTATAGTAGCTTTGAGTAGTTACATACATCATAAAGGATTATGGTGAATATCAAATACCTAAGGGATTTAATCTTAACCATCCTAAGGAAAAAGTTATTAGAATTAGAAAAATTTATGCCATAGTTGGCAGATGTCCTAAGAAAAAATATCCTATGAATTTTTAAAACAAAGAAGATAACATCAGCGACAACATATATAATCAGTTTACAGTTTCACGTGGAACTTCTTTATTTGTTTGGATTAGTTTATTTGGTGGTGATCGCCTGTGCCCTTTGTATGGGGTGTTTTTGCACTGAGTGTAGCAGTGAATGCCCTCCTCTGACGTACTGGGTAGCAAGGTGTGCAGACTAGAAAGCTGCGCTGGTGTCATGCCATGTGACAAACAGCTCCACATTTGCATTCAGGCCGACGTTGTCACCGTAGATCTCGCACACACGACATTTGTTTGTTAAACTTGTGCACATGCTTACCTTCACCACCTGCAACCCTCCGCCATTGCTGCTCATGTGTGATGCACGCTCCGGAAATACCGCGGCAATCTCAGAGTTTAGCTAGATTAGGGCACGGCATCATTGTCCACCATTTTTGGGTTGAATTTGCCTTACGCTAGGGTTTGTCAATAATGGAGGTTTTGCAGGATGATTTGATTCGGACTTATGTGATGCTGTTAATAATCACATGTGGCCCCGAGATGAAGACGGCGATGGCCGCGGCGAAGGTGGACATGACGGAGGCGCTGGAATGCCCACAAATTTCTCGTCCTCCGATGGATGCAGAGACCATGAAACAGGCGATGGAGGCGCAGGAGTAGTCTCAACGCTTTCAACCTTAGCATTGTCCAGGGATATATCCAGCATCATCGTCGTCGTCGGTGGCCTGCAATGGCTTCGTCGCCAGCAGCTTGTCGCCATGCAGGAAAAAAATTGGAGAAATGGAGATTGCGCAGCATGTGTTCGACAGAATGTCTGGGGTAAATGATTTGAATTTGGTATGGGGTTTTTGCCGGCAGTAGTTGAAATTATTAATGATAATGATAAATGATGGAAATCAGCTGTAAATTTTTCTAAAACCGTATTTGGTTGCCATTTTTGTTTTTGCTGTTGTGTTTTTTTTTTTGATAAGCACATCAATTTCAGAAATCCCTCATTAAAGCTGTTCCTTCAGCATTTCTGGTATCTCTTGCAGAAACACACCTTTCAATCGCTTAAAATTATCCTCGATTTATTTAATATACTGATAAGCTCCTTACGTTTTTGTGATTCTGTTGCCTTTGGCATCTATTCTATCTAATTTCCAAAATAACGTCATGAATTTGGACATCATATTCCACAACATGTATAGAAATCTTTTCATGCCAATCCAAGGATTGTTTTTTAATGAGAGCTCTCCTCTCAAGGAGCTGAACAACATCTTTACCCAAAATTTTCTGGACAAGATGCCATCGGATGCCAAGGAAAAATGAACAAATGTTTTAAAAAATGCATCTTTGTACTCCTATCCAATGTTGTCAAAAGCAAAATCAAAGAAATCTACCCTTTCCAAGGCCAGATTCTCTCCTCCATTTATCTCATACTCATGTTTAATGGCCTCAATAGCTTCACTCTTAAAGTCCTCCTTCTCTCTTAGGAGCTAGAAGCCCAAAGCTAGTAGCCCAACTATCTCTAACCTAGGAGCTCCTTCCCTCCCTCTCCTCATTGATTTCCAATATAACTGCCAATAATTTTCAGGGCCAAAGGTGCACCTCCACAGACCTTAAGAATGTACTCTAACTCCTCAGAGCTTTATAGTCTGACACTGTTTCTGCTCTCATAGTGGCAACTAAAATTGCAATGGCATGCTCTCTTGCAGAGAAGGCACATCAAAAATTTTATATTGGGATTTCCAATGCTTAGGCCATCTCACACATTTGAGTCCCTGGCTGTGGGGAGCAGTATGAGTTTATCACATTGAAAAAGATTTTTGGCAAGAGTTTTTTGAGCTCTTCATGACTCTAGAAGAAACAGTATTTAAATCATTTAGAATTGTACGCCAGTTGTTATTCTAGTTCCATGTCACCCATGCATAGCCTTTGGCCGATCGCATGACCTTGAAAAAGTTGCAATACTTGGAACTCGTGTTTTGCAAGGTGAAACAATTAGTCTTACTAAAAGGATCATTTAATCTAAATTAAAGGCTTTTACGATGAAAGTTTAAAGTTTAAAAGGATCATCTATGTTACATCTTTCATATGAGTTTGAAACAAATCCTTTTCAATAATGTCCAAAAATGCTTTGTGCCAAGCAAATACAAGACAATAACCATGACGCTGAATGCCTTATGTGACAATCATGGTTTTACAACGAGAAGATGCAATACCTCTACCACACTTTTACAATATTCTTCACTAGAATTTTGTAACTTGTAACCAAATCTGTGCTCTCAAATAGCTTCACAAATGGCTTCATATTGAGCAGAATAGAAGCAACAAGATTTCTCTCTCTCTCTCTCTTTTCACTGAACAAATTTAGAAGAGGAAAGTTTTATGTTTTTTTTTTATTATGTTCATTTTCATCATCTTTTAATAAAGAAAAATCATCATCCCCATCACAATTCATGGGTATTCCTTTGCATATTCCTTATGATTGAATAATGTAAAGACCTTTATGATTGAATAATGTAAAGCATGTTCCATGAAATGGCCAGAATGTGCCAACAAATATATAGTAAGTTTATTCTCAATCCGTAAGCGTTGTATTAACTTATTAAATGTAGCACTTGGAAAGTGAGTTTTGTTATCAAAAATTAGTATTAGTATTATAAGAATGAAGTGCTAGCCTCTAGTGGTAATGCTCTTGATTTGGAAGCTCTAGGTCATAGGTTCGATTCTAGTAGACAATGTTGAGTTATATATCTTAGGGTATACCTATATTACAATTATTTTGGGGTTTCAACACCATGCCCAATCCTTCCCCCAACCCTCCCCCAAACCTACTACACCCACCCCCCTTTTCCATCCTTCTCCAAAAAGAGAGTATTATACATGGCATATCAAACCTATGTACCACATGGTTTTCAAAGAACTTAGCAGTTATAACTACAATGCAATCATTGATTGCAGTAGCCCTTTCCCACTTAGTACAATAGTTAATAACATTAATGATGTAAGCTTTTTCATTTGATATAGATGATATGGAATCCATGAGGTCAATTCCCCACAAATCAAATAACTCCAAGGGCTAAATCAATTGCTATGGTTCCTTAAATCTTGTAGTGACTCGACCATCACATTGACATTGCTCAAAGGACTTTGAAAATTGGTGGGCTAGAAATATACAACTATAAGGATCTTAATGATTGTTATTTTTCCTACATGTAACTCTCACAGGACCCTTTATGAGAATCTTGGAGAACCCTTAGTTTGTTCTATTTTAGCATATACTATCTAACCAAACCATCTACATAAATTTTATAGAGATTCCCCTCTATGTCCATGTATTACTTTACCTAGAGAAGGAACTACTATGTTCTATGCTTGTCCCATTTAGTAGAAACTTTTTGGACTTTAAGATATATGAGATAGTTAGCAAACCATAGTGATTTCCAATTAGAAAATTGCAATAGCCTTAGCAAATCAAGACTCATCAAGAAACTGATCAAAAAGAAAATCTTCATTAGTTTTGTTGTCTCATCTTAATTGAGAGAAATGATCTACAACATACTTAGTCCCCTTTTTGTAAATTTTTGCAAGATCACAAATCACCGAATAATATGATGACTTATCATTAGCTTATTAATCAAGAATCAAATTACATTATGTTCTATATGTACAAATACAAGATAGCTAAGCACATAATACATAAACTTTTCTAGCACATATACCACTATCATTAGTTTTTTTTTAATTGTGAAGTAGTTTAGTTGTGCACTTGAAATGCTTCTGCTTGCATAGTGAATCCAATATGGATATTTTTAGTTGTCCATATATGTAAGCATGACCCTTAATGCATAGTTGGATCCATTCATCATGATGTGGAATGATTTGAATCAATAACTATTTAAGCATTGCCATGAGAAAGTTTAACTATTTAAACAAATAAGTTAAAAATGATAATCACCAAAGCATGTCATACATTAGAAAATGAAGTTCAGAGCATCCACAATAACTATAAGGAAAAATGTACATCTCTATTATGTCAAACGGTGAATGTAGCTTAGGTAATTAGTTTCAAATGTTGTACCTTAATTCCCCTTTCATTGCATGTTTGTAAATTTTAAAATGTTTACTTAAAAGGAATCCCTTCGAATTCATGCACACATAGGCAAAAAGCTTACCTTTGTCTTAAAGGTCAATGTTAATCTAGGTAAAAAGGGAATCAACTACCAAATATATGTGCTTCCTTAGTTATAAAAATTTTCAAAGGCATTATTACCTCCTTTAGAATATTTAAAAAGCATCCTAAATACTGTCAAGATTCTACATTTACAAAGCTTAAAATATGAATAGTATATTAGAGGAAGATTATACAAACATGAGTTCATTACAAGGTGAAACCTTAAAACATGATACTAAGTTACTAGCAAGAAGGAAAAAAGAGAATTATTTTATGAGCAGTAGGTGCTCTCATAGTAATGAGCAAATGTATTTTCTTTAAAAAAGTAACAAAGCGGAGTTGTGCCTATACAATTAATTAAGCAACAATCCAAAGCACCTAAAATAAATGCTAATCCCCTACTACCCTTCACTAAGTCTGTTGTAGGTTAAAGTAGTTGCAGGTTTGGTTTCTGAGAAAAGCAGCGGTTTGTACATGTAAAAGCTGTTTTATTTCATTGGAAGATGAAGCAAACGCTAGAAGTCACCAATATTGTAGACACCTAGTATACAAATACAAGCATCAATGGAATTATCAAAATGAGAAAATAACGAAGAAAACCAAGATTAGACAAAGCATTTTTATAGTTTGCAGGTAATGTAGAGAAAATTATTGGTGGATTCATCTCTTAAAAGAATACTTACTTGGAATGACTAATCTGAAGAAAACGTTGAGCTTTCAGCTTCTACCCTTCTACGGTAAAGAGGGGGTTGTGATTCCACAATCTTAATAACTTCTTCCAAGTTTTCTGGCAATATCATTTGATTTTGAAAGTTTCCACTAATAGATTGTAGAAAGATCTCAACTTCTTTCATGCTAGGCCTCATAGAAGCATTATGGCAAGTGCATCTTAAGCCTATCTTCAAAATGCTTTCCACCACTAACATTTCATCATCTTTGTCCATGGCAATTCCTCCTCCACATTCATCTGCCATCTTTAAGATACTTTTCAGCATCTCTTTTCTTCCTTGACCGGCTCTCTCTTTCAAAGCCATGGAGATCCACAATGGCAATGTGAGATCTCCTGAAAACATTTCATGCGTAGGGCTCAATCTTGTGATGACTTCCAAAGTAACCACACCGAAGCTATATACATCACTTTTGATAGATATTCTCTGCCCGGTTCCATACTCTGTATACATTCCTTGAAACTTAGTATATGCAACTTGTCATTATAAGAAAAAAGTAAATTAAAAAAAATTGAAAATGAAAAAGGAATACCTAGAGCAATATAGCCAATAGAGCCTTTAAGAGAGGAGGATGTTGTTGGGTCATCAAAATGGTCAATAATGAGGCAAGATATTCCAAAATCAGAGATCTTGACAGTCATATCTTCATCGAACAATACATTCTCTGGTTTGATGTCACAATGGATCACCTGAAAATCACAATCATGATGCAAATAGGCAAGTCCTCTGGCTAACTCTGTTAGTACTTTAATTCTCGTAAGCAAATTTAAACATGTCAACTGACCATCTTCTCTATTGTAAAGAAGAGAATGAAGATTGCCATTACTCATGAAAGGTATTACTAGGGCTTTTAATTCATCAGACCAGACCACAGTAATAATCTTCAAAATGTTGCGATGCTTTACTTTCCCCAATGCCTGACATTCCTTTTTGAAGCTTTTATCAGTTTCACTACGGTTTGCAGAAGAGAAACATTTTACAGCAACAACCATTCCAGAACTTAAGACACCTCGGTAGACCTTTCCATGTCTGCCTTGGCCTAGGAAGTTTGAAGCACTGAAATTGTCTGTGGCCCTTTGAAGTTCTTCCATAGATATTTTTAAGAATTTTTCACTTATCCTTGGAATTTCCCCTTTAGATTTTTTGATTCTTCTGAAAATAAATAAGATCCCTGCAACAACCAGCAACAAAAGACCACCTAGAATGCCAAGCACAATTTTCAGAATAGTGCTTTTCTTAAAGTGAGAGCTGTGTTGCCCCGGAGGGGATATTAGACAAGCTTTGAGGCCAAAGCATCTTCCGCATAAATTTGGGTTCCCAAGGAACGACCATCTGGTTAATCTTAGCTGTCGGACGGAACTGTTCAGACACGGGACTTCTGCATCAAAGTTGTTGTAGGAGAAGTTCAAAAATTGGAGAGCCGAGTGATTAAACAGAGATGCAGGCACCGGTCCGGTAAAATTATTACTAGACAGATCAATGCTCTGTAGCTGGGTGATCTTTTTCCCGATTGATTGGGAAAGGTTGCCGCCGAAATTATTGAGAGAGAGATTGATTTGGCGGGCATCCAACCAGCCATCCATGTAAGATGCCATGTTTCCTGAAAGCTTGTTGCTTGAAAGATTTATGAACTGTGCCATCTGCAATCCTGCTATTTCTGGAGGCACTTCTCCTGTGAAATAATTTGCTGACAAATCAAAATTAAATATAATGGTTTTGAGACCAGCAACCTCCGGTGGTATTGGCCCAGACAGATTGTTTGCCGATAGGACAAGGTCTTCAAGAACGGGGCAGTTTCCCATCTCGGAAGGAATTATACCTGACAGCTGGTTTCCATTGAGGTGCAGCTTCCGCAGATTGACTAGCTTTCCAATATTGGAAGGGATGGAACCTGACAATTTATTTCCCTGGAGATAGAGATAGCCAAGTGACTTATTTAAGAGGGATATCTCAGATGGAATACTGCCCTGTAATTTGTTCCTTTGAAGAAAGATGCCTTGTATTGACGTGAGATTTGCAATCTGACGAGGAATGGTGCCGCTGAGTACATTACCACCAAGATTAAGCTCTACAAGAGACGATAAGTTACCTATGCTGGGAGGGATGTTGCCGGAGATGAAGTTTTGCTGAAGGCCCAAATACTGAAGATTTGGCAAGGAGCTTCCAATGTGTGGCGGTAACGTTCCCTTTAAATGGTTGCCGCTGATGTCTAGGTCGTTTAAGGAAGAGCAATTGGATAGAGCTATGGCTATTGGAAGAGGCTCTCTGGCTGCGCTCACTCCACTGGTGAAGTAATTACCGTACATAAGTAAAAACCTCAGTTCAGGGGAAAAGGTCCCCAACCACAACGGTAGCGTTCCCGACAATTTGTTGTGGCCCAAGTCAATGAGCTGGAGATGCGTGAGATTCCGCCACGACTCTGGGATGTTCCCCGTGAATCCGTTGCTAAATAAAGTCAGCCCCTGTAAATTGTTAAAGCTGCCAATCCAGGGAGGAAGATCACCTTGCAAATTGTTTATGGCTAAACTTAGTTGTGTAAGAGCAGTGAGGTTGCGCAAACAGCGGGGAATGGCTCCATTTAAATTGTTTTGCTGAAGGTGAAATTCAACAAGACGGTACAAACTAGCAAGTGAGCATGGAATGAAACCCCTTAAATAATTAGATGTCAGACCAAGAAAAGTCAAGGAGGAAGATAGGTTGCCCATTTCAGCAGGAATGGCGCCGTGAAAGTTGTTCCGGGCAAGGTCAAGCTGGTCAAGTTTGTTCAGTGCTCCTAACCACGAAGGGACTTCTCCACTCAACTGATTTTGGTAAACGTTGAAGATGATAACGTCTTGGAATGCTGCAAGAGAGGGAGGAATTTCACCATTCAAGGAATTTAGACAGACAACAAAAAATTGCAGTGAAGAAAGGTTTCCTAACTGCTGAGGAATTTCACCATCAAATTCATTGGAACATAGATCCAAGGTTTTAAGCCTATGCAGGGTACCTAGGGATGATGGGATTGTGCCAGAGAGAGAGCTATTAGCAATATCAAGGACGTGCAGGAATGTCAAGTTGGAGATGTGGGGAGACAGGGATCCACGCAATGTGGCATTTTTTAACATGATCTCCACAACTCGGCCTGGATGTTTTTTGTTAGAGGAGCAGCTGATCCCAGTCCAATTGCATGCAGTGGCATCATCAAAATCCCAATTCTTTAGAACAGAAAGTGGATCACTGGTGATGCATTTCTTGAATTCAATCAAAGCTCTCACATCGTTCAGAGCACCCTCTTTGTCACTGGTGTGTGCATTAGCAACACCAGCAAAGAAGAAGAAAAAGCATAGCCAGAAAAGAAAAAGAAATGAAAGGCAGAGAAAAGGAAGTAGTCTCACCAACGAGGAGGAGGAGGAGGCCATTGCAACTCCAGCTGCCCAGAAGCTGCAATAGCTTTAAAACTGCACATAAAGGGCGTCATTTATAACAAACAAACATACGCATACTGAGGATGAGTTAATAAACCAAGGGTTGAGTGACATGGATTAAAATGTCAGTAACGTAGCTCATACGGAGAGCTGTGATTTGCGGCACAGCTTTGAATGTGACCCTGCACGTGGACATTTATGTTTGTACAATAAATACTTTGAAGGAAGGAAGCAATCACCAACGTCCACGACTGCGAACAACGTAAATCCATGTGGGCTCTAGGACAGCGTGCAGGTGCTGTACGTTTAATTTTAATCTTTCAAATTTCTTGCTTGTTTGTTTGTTGCCGAGATAACTTGTTCTTACATTATAATTAAAATTTCAAATAACTGCCCGTATGTTAACTATTTTCATCCTGTTGTATGAAAATTAATTAAAATTTCAACTAATTGCAGGTATGTTAACTTTCATTTTAAGTTTAACCGTGTAGCAGTGTTCACCGTGACCATCATGATACCAGTGACCACCACAATACGCCAAATGGTCCACTTTCATTACTTTGATTACGGCAAAGAAAAATAATGGATGGTCAACTTTTAATTTCCCGTGGGAGACGCATAGACTTAAAAACAGCTATCATCATCAACAATACCTCATGGGACACGCCATAGACTTGTAAATCCATGTTGACGTTAAAAATCTTAATCAACAACAAGAAAGTATGAACAATTCTCCACGGGAGACGGCATAGCCCCACAAGCGCAATCTACGGGGAGAGCGTATGGACTTAGAGATGGATCCATGTTTATGTCCAAAATTCTGCATCAAACAATGCGCAATCCACGGGACACGGCATGGATTTGCAAATCCGACTTTGAAAATACGCAATCTATCTATCTAGGACAAAGCATCAACCATTCCACAAGGCAAACGGCATAGACTTGGAAATCGGTGTTGATTTTTAAATTCTTGCATCCGAACAATAGCTACCTATACCAACAATTCTATACCAACAATTCTTTAGAAGAGACCCATATATATCGAAATCTATGTTAACTTTGAAAATCTTGGATTCAGCTATTTCGTTTGGAGAGAGCACTTCATCATTGTTGCAGGAGATTCTAATGCTGGGCATTGACCCTATTAGCATTGACCTTATAGATCTTGTAATCACATCAACTAAGTTATTGCTTGTAATTACATCAACTAAGTTATTGCTTGCATCTAGCTAGTGAAAAAAGAAATGGCATTCATGACACTCAAGAATCATTTAGAAATTGTATTTAATAAATTACTTTAAAAATTAAATACAAATCAAAAACATTAGTTCGGTAAAATTATAGATTTTATATTTTTAGGCACAAAGTGCAAACTCTAATTTAAATTTTTCATTGCATATAATTAATTAAGAACAATAAATAAAAGCTTTGAAATTTTTTAAAGAAACTTAGGGATTACTTGCTTAAGGGATAAGAGAAACAAGACAACAACAAAAAATTTCTAATTCATCATTATTATCGACATTTCATCAATTATCATTACTTTACAAATTTTCATTTATCATCAATTCATCTGATGAACCACGATATTGGGGCTGCAATATCGCATCGGCGATATGCGATGTCGAATACCCGATATCGGGACCTATCTCCTTGCCTATAAATAAGAGATGGGCGCACTTGGTTTGGCAATAGATTAGTTAGTCCCTTACCCAAACTCTTGCCTTTTCTCCCTCTCAGAGTTAGAATTATTTCTGTCTGCCCGCAGTAGGAGTCATAAAATGAACGAATCTTTATTCGAGCATTGTGTACCTGAGCACACCTTGTCGAACTTTGTGATAAACCTTGTGGCATTTAGAATAGATTAATTAATGTTAATTACTGTTATTTAATGCTTTTCTTAGTCAATTAATGTCTCTTTCACCCTACAACTCTCCTAAGTAAGTACACTCAGTACGATCACTTCGAGCATATGTGTAATGCTTGGTATCCCAGTAACGACTAGCGTTTGGTAATCCCAGTAGTGTTGCACTAGTTCAGAATGTGTACGACAAGTGAGAACGGATACCGGTGTTAGGATTAATTAGAGCTTAGTTAATGAGTAGTTAAATTAAATTAGTTATTTAGTTATCTCTCTCTCCTCCCTTATTAGTACCAAGATAATAAAAATATAAAAGCCATAAAAATCATATACCTCAAGTTTACTTAACCATACAATCGTGACATACAAGTAAGCTTGGGAAGACAATGATTGACCAACCCGTCCCTGTTCCACAGAGGCACGTAAGCACTTAGTCCTTGGAAGTTGACCGGATTGTGTGTGTACGCTCATATTCGTATGGTTGAGCATAGGGATACCTTGCCGCTCATCATTGGCACCGTTGCCAGGGACTTTGTTGTTTATGTGCTAATTAAAACTTAGGAAATCTTTCTCATCATTGGAATGAACCCTTAGGGTTGGTTACACAAGAAAAATAAATAATAATACATTGCACATTGAATAGAAAATTATGTCTCCTTCTTCGTATGAAAGTGTTTCATCGCCTAGGTCTGATACAGGAAACAATCGGAAACGTAGTACACATGATGTTGATCTGCCAGTACCCCAGCAGTTTCGTGTGGTATATGTTCATCCCGATGAGTATATACCAAACTTCACCTTTATCCTCCAACAGGATGAACAACTGCGTTGGTGAGACTTAGAAGGTAACATAGTGTTACCTCTCGATCATTCAGTCCCAAGCATGCTTCTTCGTGCTCTTACCCGAATTGGCATGCAGCACTTACACGCGGAATACGTTGTGCATGACCATGACTCGAGAGAATATCACCCCACGGAGGCACAACATCAAAGGGGCTTACAATAAGAGAGACACCACAAATCTATGAAGGGTAAGTGGTCCCAAGATGTCCCACACGTCTTAAGTGAAAAGGAGGGTGGTGAACTTGCCTCGAGAGGTTTTCCATGAAACGATGCTCCTTCCATTGACTTTGGTCAAGGGGCTGTGTATCAGAACCTTCATTCAACCATCCATAACCCAGGTTCTGATACCAACAGACACAAAGGGTTTGAAAAAGAAACACAAAAGCATGATAAAGATGGACATTCTGATCGCAACCGCGATCAAGGCCGAGACCGTCGAAGAGAAGGTAGCAAGCACCGTCATGGTGATGGTTCTCCTTCTTTTTGACCTTCATCATCTCCTTCACCCTCTCCTTCAGGATCTTGACACAGTCACAAAGAAAAAGATCATGAGGATAAAGGTAGGCAAAGTAGGAGCCATAGATAAAATAGTCAAGAAAGGGGACGAGGGCATTCTAGAGAATCATGACATAGAAGACAGGAGAGTAGGAAACAACATAGGCATCATAGACGCCACAGACAGGATGATCACGATGAACCCCTACTCGCTACTCGAAGTATGCTAGATATAACTGAGGCTATTAGAGTTCCAACAAGACATCAAAAAGATAATAGGATCAAGAGATTAGATATGAACAATATCCCACGATTTGAAGGGGAATATAACGCTGATCCTCAAAATCATCTACAAGCATTCCATGATGCATGTGCCTTACAAAACATAGAAAACGAATAGCAAAAACTTAAGTTGTTCCCACTGACACTAATCAAAGAAGCAGAAAGCTAGTACCGGTCCTTAAAACTAGAATCCATTTGTAGGTGGAGCACCATGTTAGGATTGTTCAACGATAAGTACCAAGCATACTCCTGAGTGTCCAACCTACAAAGGCAAATCCAAGGATGGAAACAAAGAGGACATGAACCCTTGGATGTTGTCATGGGTCAATATTATGCATTGTTACATCGTTGCCCAAGCCATGGTTATTCATAAAGGGATCAACTACACCCAAGGGAGACTATTTGAGCTTAGGGCCTATCAAGTTCAAAGACTGTTGGAGCAAGTTGCAAAAGAAGAAGGTGAGCTAAGGAAGAGAGAAAGTGCGAAACAATGTAACAAGGATCCTTCTCTCTAAAAGAGGGGAGTAAGATTTTGTGAGAATGAAGAAGAGTCACCACTCGAAGAGATGGTGAATAGAAAAAATTTTCCTATCCAAAAGTTAGCATTAGAGGTATCGAAAAAGGTAGACCAAATGTGGGACTCCCTAGATGATAGATTTCAAACCATTCTTAAAATAGTAGAGGAGTCTAGAGAGCAAGGTAGTGATTACGAAAAATGAAAAAAGAGAGAAGCTGAACATGCACATAACAAGGGTAAGGGCAAAGTTGCCATCATTGAAGAGGTTGTTGAATTAGATACAGACAATGATAGTGGATGCGAGATATGCCAATATGACCATCCTAACTGATGTTGCCCTATAATCTCATATCTGCAGGAGTCTGGGGTGTATGCACTCAACCCACGATTAAACAAAAGGCAAACACCCTAAATGTTACCTTACCCTCAAGGTAACTCAAGATAGTTCCACCAACCCTTAACGTATTATCCAAGTGAAATTCCACCACAACCAATTGAGCAATATCAACAATGGTAGCACCCACAATCATGGGGAATGCCACCACTAAGGCAACAGTATCCTTACCAGCAACCTGACCCATATGGATATTATGTGCAGTAATCAATCTCTCCACGTGACTCTACTAGTTACGTTACTCCTCAACCTCACTACCAAGCCCGTGAGTACTATAGGACTCCTTCTCCTAGGGGTGATGTTCCACAAACATACCACCCTTCTCATCCGGTTGCATCTCTTCCACCTATAGCTTCATTACCACCTACTCCATCTATGCAAGGTGAACTCCCTGCCCAGCCGCAACAACATAACACCACAAGGGCTGTTAACTCTCAACCTACTACTGGTTCTGACAACCACATAAAGAAAAGACCTTTCTTTAGAACTAATAGTCCAACTAAGCCCTTGCAACCACAAGTGGCTAATTCTTCGATTGCCTCACCATCACTTGAAACTTCAGAGCTCCCTTTAACCCAAAAATCACGCTCAACGCATACGATCATGTTAACTCATGCCATCACCGATTGGATAAAAGTTGATCACCTTTCTAGGAAATTTTCTGATCTTGAAAGTTCTCTGATATATCTACAAATCGCTAGAAATGAGCCGTGCAAAGCTCTTTTGGATTCAGGTTCTGGTATCAACTTAATATCTCAAGAAATGTACAAGGCCTGGAACCTGCCTCCGCTAAAAAAGAGTAACATTCGATTAGAGTTGGCTGACCAGTCCATCATTGTCCCATTGTGACTAGTGGAGGACATTGTCACCATTGTTTGTGGGTGGTCGTACCTAGTTGACTTCCTAGTGATTCAAGTGAACAACGGTAAGGGGGACTTCCCAATTATAATGGGAAGAGCATGGCTAAGCACAATTGACGCATGCCTAGGAATCCACGATCTTTCCCTGAAAATATCAAAGGAAAATACATTTGGAAAGATTGAGAAGAAGAAAGTTCCATGCATCACATACAGTGACATAGGGTGTAATTGCGTGCAGAAGTCTTGGTTTGTACAACGTTTAACATTGCCTGCATACAACCAGTATGCACAAGTGACAAACATACAAAGATGCCTATATGCAGCAGCCACAAGACAGGAAGGCACCCAGTGGCTGACAACTGATCAAGAAAGCAGTTCAATTATATGCATGGAACCAACTGAGGGTTTGACTTGCGCTTACATCGATAACATAGACACATTAGAGCAAGTCCATCGCCAACTTCCAAGTCTTGACATTGAAAATATCAACTGGTGGAAGTTGGAAATCCCTGATAAGTTTAAGCAGGAACCCCTTGAGCCAAAACCATTGCCCACCGATATGGAATACACATTCCTCAAAAATGGAAAATCAGTAATTATTAATGCAAAGCTTGCTCCTCAACAAAAAGAAAGACTGTTGAAAGTGATAAATAATTAGTCAAAAGCCTTCGCTTGGTCATATCCAGAATTAATTAGAATAGATCCTAGGATATGCCAACATAGAATTTACACCGACCCATCCATGAAGCTTCAAAGACAATTGCAGAGGCGACTTAACCTAAAGCTCAAGCAATTGGTTGAGGAAGAAATCAAATAGCTTGTAAAAGCTGGGTTCATATACCCCATTGCTGATAGCGAATGGGTTAGTCTCTTAGTTATTGTGTCCAAAAAGGAAGGAAAATGGAGAGTTTGCATAGATTTTAGGCTACTAAATATGGCAACATTCAAAGAGCACTTTCGGTTGCCATTCATTGACCAAGTCTTAGACAACATTGGAGGGCATCATTACTATAGTTTTCTGGATGGGTACAGTGGGTACAACCAAATACAAATAGCCCCAGAAGACCAAGCCAAGACTACGTTTACTAGTCCTTAGGGAACATTTGCATACAAACAGATGTTGTTTGGCTTGTGCAATGCCCTTGCAACATTTCAATGATTAGTTCTAATCATATTTCAGCAGCAGATAGGAAATGGCGTGGAGGTCTTCATGGATGACTTCTCCACTTACGGAGCAAACTTTGATCAAGCCTTGGATCGGTTAGAGCAAGTATTAAAATGATGTGTAGAAACCAATTTGAGGCTCAACTAGCAAAAAATCCATTTAATGGTCCAAAAGGACGTAGTAATAAGACAAGATTTCGCAAACAGGGATAGAGGTAGCTCCCAAAAAGATTAAAGTTCTCCAGGGAATTACTTGTCAACTCGAAACTGTAAAAGATATCTGATCATTCCTTAGACACACTGGCTACTACAGAAGATTCATTGAGAACTTTTCAAAGGTTGCAAAACCATTGGTGGAACTAACGAAAAAGGATGCACTTTTCGAATGGACCAGGGAATGCAAACTAGCTTTCCAAACTTTAAAACAAACTCTAGTAGAAACACCTATTCTACAAGCTCTAGACTGGTCCAGGCTATTCCACATAATGACTGACACGTCCAACTTTTCCTTAGGAGTTGTACTTACACAGTTAGATGACCAAAAACATCCTTATTACATCCATTGTGCAAGTACAAGTATCATTGGTGCACAACCTAACTACAATACAACAGAGAAAGAATTACTGGCTGTAGTGTTTGCACTAGAAAAATTTAGGCACTATGTATTAGGCTATAAAGTATTCGTACACACAGATCATAGTGCAATACGGTTCCTCATGAATAAACCAATGGTGAGCCCTCGTATCATATGATGGCTTGTAATCTTACAAGAGTTCGATCTTACGATGATCGATCGTAAAGGCACCGAGAACATAGTTGCTGATCATTTATCTCAGTTGTGTTGGGACAACAAAGAGGTTGAGTATCCAATTTTTGATCATTTCCTTGATGAATTCCTCTTTATAGGTGTAGTGAATAATCAATTAACCATGGAGACAAACTGGTATAGTAGTATTCTCACCTATCTCTTTACACAACAAACACCGCAAGGGTTTGACGCTAAAAAGAAACAACAGTTTCTTCATCAAGCCAAGTATTTTATGAAAATCAATGGAAAACTTTACAAAGTATGTCCCGATGGCTTGGTCCGATCGTTTGTTCCCAATATAGATTAACTACGAGTTCTTCAAGATGCTCATGAGGGTCCTTGTGGGGGTCATTATGTTGGGAGATGAACAACCATTAAGATCTTGCTTGCAGGATATTATTGGCCTACATTGTTTCGGGACACCCATC
Organism: Gnetum montanum; assembly: GCA_015680685.1. Classification (NCBI taxonomy): domain Eukaryota; kingdom Viridiplantae; phylum Streptophyta; class Gnetopsida; order Gnetales; family Gnetaceae; genus Gnetum; species Gnetum montanum. The sequence goes on along the minus strand of MNCI01011801.1, from coordinate 66,812 downwards.
AATTTGTCCAATCTTGTGAGCGCTATCAACGTCATGGGAGAATGATTGCTAGAATGGAGGGTCCACAACAATGGATTCAACCTTTAGAACCCTTCGACATTTGGGGAATTGATTTTATGGGGCTGATTACACCAATGTCCAATGGAAAAGCTTATATCATTATTGTCATTGATTAGTTAACGAAATGGGCAGAAGCAGCTGCTGTTAAGGACTATACATCATCTATAGCTGCATAATTTGTTCAACAACAAATCGTAAATAGGTTTGGTGTGCCTTGTGCATTGATTTCAGACAATGGTACACATTTCACAAGTGTGACTTTTCAAAAATTAATGCAACGCGTAGGGGTTGAGCACAAACTAACTACACCATACCACCCCCAAGAAAACGGTCAAGATGAAGTCACCAATAGGGAAATTACGAAGATATTGACAAGAACCATTAGCGAGTATAGGTGAGACTGGAGCACTAAACTGAATGATGCTCTTTGGGCATACCGCTCCACATGGAAATTTCCTATAGGCTACTCTTATGAGTTAGTGTATGGTAAACTACCAATACTTTCTATTCAAACTAAGCTCCGTACACTATCCATGGCATGTGACCTCAACCTTGACGTCGATCTAGCACAAAAGAAATGGTTAATGCCACTTAACTTGCTAGATGAGAATCGATTAGCTGCCCTATCATCTAATGAATTGCACAAGGCCTTCAATAAACAACGTCATGACCTAAGAATTAGGAAAGTTAAATATCAACCAGGAGATAAGGTTCTCTACTGGAATCCCACACATGTGCCACAAAGCACCAAATTTCAAATGCTGTGGGAAGGACCTTATGTCATTCATACAACTTTTCCTTCAGGGGCCATGATGATATATAAACCTGAGAGCCCGAATAAGAAATTTTTGGTCAACATCCAATAGACCAAACCTTTCCATGAGCCTAGGACAACTAGTACTTATACTACCTCTATTGGTGGATAACCTTGCTTGCTATTTTGGATCTCCTCCTTCCAACTCAATCATGGGGGAGATGGCCACCTATGCCAACCATTCTAGGCCCTCAATTCTTTTTGTATTTTTGTTTTACACATTTCTTCAATCTTCCTTGTTTTTGTTTTACACCATCATTTACATTTTTTACTATTTATTTTTTTGATTTATTTATTTTCATTCATCACATAATAAGTGCTCATGATGGTGGATTGAATTATATGATATAATATTGATTACTAACATTTGGTTTTTACCTTTGAATTATGATGCTGATATTAAGATATGGTTCTTTTGATAAAACATGCAATGATTCCATGTTGTCCATTCATCCATTCAACTCTATGGACTCTCTTGGATTGGAACTATATAGTCCCTTTTCCTAAATGAACATATTAATGAATTGGTGGCTTGGTATTTTTCAAACCAAGGAAGGACTTAATGGTTGACAAGGGTGTGACTTCAAGGGGATTCGATGCATTTGTGCTAACCATTCTCTTGGGTCCTTAGATGCTTTGTCTTACATTTTCCGCCATTCTACCATTGATCAAATATTGGGAAGTTGAGTAAATAAAAATAAGTCTTTGCATGGTGTGGTTCTCATGCAAGAGAGAGAGAGAGAGAGAGAAAGAGAGAGAGAGAGAGAGAAGGGGGAATTCAAAGCACACCTCTTAGACATAATAAAGAAATATGGGCTACAAGCACTGCTTATGGCACTGGAAATACATGTGNCCCTTAGACATAATAAAGAAATATGGGCTACAAGCACTGCTTATGGCACTGGAAATACATGTGACTCATGCCTCAAGGTTTCCTCTAACTAAGGCCCTTTCTCGCTTCCTGCTTCTCCATCTTGCTCTCCTTGGAATGGTGGTGACTCTTTGTGGAAGAATTCTTGTTGCTTCAAGAGGATGAATTGATCAAGTGTATTGATGCAAGGCCACTGGATGTGGTTGGTTTGAGTTTGGATTTGGCATGAGTAATACCCAGTCACATTAACCATGACACACACAAGGGACTCTACACAACCTTGCTCTTGGAATTCCATTCCATTCTCTCCGCTCCATCTTTCTTTCCATTTTCCACCTCATTTTTGATTTTATAATTAGTCTATATCTTGGTTGTTGCATTGTTTTTCCTTGGTAAATTCTTGTGGTTAAGTTTTTAACTCTTGCTTCTAAATGACATTCTTAGAGCCTACAGACTCTCTGGTTTGTGGGTTTGTCAGGGAAAAAAGGACATGAGCCTGATTTGGGGAGGACCCACTGGCATTCCTTTTTGGTGCAATTGTTAAGTTCTTTCCCTTAAAAATTCTCTGCAATCAACCATTTCTCATTTCATCCCCATCTTTGGCATCCATTTTATTGGTGTTGCCGTTGTTATATTTCCCATATTTCTTATTCCTTATATTTTTCCATCTTATTGCTATTGGAGGTTCGCTCTTAGTCGTCGGGGCCCTGGCACAAATTTTTTAATTTCTCCATTCTACTACTTACCTAACCCCTACACCTTGGGTAGTTACCAGTGATAAATATTTGAACCAGTATCTGCCATAACCACAACTTGACCAATGCACTTTGTATATCGAGGCAAGGTATCAATTGCATTGTGGCTTATCTATCCTTACTCCTTCATGACTGTGTTGTGTGTGCAGATGACAATCATACAAACAATGGTCTAGGCTTAGAGGAAGCACTCAGGATGGACTAGAGCTGAAGCATTTACAAAAGGAACAAGTTTGGTTGGGTGGCTATGGATAAACAATGAAAGGTGCGATCTCGGCATTGGCAACAACACACATTTTATTTTCTCTCTTTTTCTCTTTCTCTTCAAGTTGTCAAGTGAAGGCCTGGATGTCATTTATGTATAGTGTTCACCACAATGGTCATGAACACTAATGCTGTAATGTATTGTGTTGTTGATTCGTTCACCGGGCACTTTGACTCTGTCATCCCATTTCATCATCAGTTGTCATTCAATCAATAATTCCATACCTTCCCAATATTTTGTAAGGAACTCAAGGACGATTTTTCATTCAGTCGTAGGGATATGATGAACCATGATATTGGGGCCGCGATATCACATCTACGATATTGGATCTGCAATATCAGAGCCTACCATGCGATGTCGGATACCCAATATTGGGACTTGTCTCCTTACCTATAAATAAGAGGTGGGCACACTTGGCTTGGCAATAGATTAGTTAGTCCCTTACCCAAAATCTTGCCTTTTCTCCCTCTCAGAGTTAGAATTATTTTTGCGTGCTCGTAGTTGGAGTCATAAAGTGAACGGATCTTTATTCGAGCATTGTGTACTTGAGCACACCTTGTGTACGGTAATAAAGATGAAATTTGTGATAAACCTTGCAGCATTTAGAATAGATTAATTAATGTTAATTACTGTTATTTAATGCTTTCCTTAGTCAATTAATGTTTCTCTCACCCTACAACTCTCCTAAGTAAGTACACTCAGTACGATCACTTCGAGCATGTGTGTAACACTTGGTAACCCAGTAACGACTAGTGTTTGGTAATCCCAGTAGTGTTGCACTGGTTCAGGATGTATACGACAAGTGAGAACGGATACTGGTGTTAGGATTAATTAGAGCTTAGTTAATGAGTAGTTAAATTAAATTAGTTATTTAGTTATCTCTCTCTCCTCCCTTATTAGTACCAGGACAATAAAAATATAAAAGCCATAACAATCGTGACATACAAGTAAGCTTAGGAAGATAATGATTGACCAACCCATCCTTGTTCTACAGAGGCACGTAAGCACTTAGTCTTTGGAATTTGACCGGATCGTGCATGTACGCTCGTATTTGTATGGTTGAGCGTAGGGATACCTCATCGCTCATATGTGACACTCAAGAATCATTTAGAAATTGTATTTAATAAATTACTTTAAAAATTAAATACAAATAAAAAACATTAGTCCGACAAAATTATAGATTTTATATTTTTAGGCACAAAGTGCAAACTCTAATTTAAATTTTTCATTGCATATAATTAATTAGGAACAATAAATAATTAAGCTTTGAATTTTTTTAAAGAAACTTAGGGATTAATTTCTTAAGAGATAAGAGAAACAAGACAACAATTTTTTTTTTCTAATTCATCATTATTATCAACATTTCATCAATTATCATTACTTTACAAATTTTCATTTATCATCAATTCATCCATCACATTTATTCATAATTCCACAACTATCAAGAGTCATCAACCTTCTCAAGAATAATTTATCAATTGCTCTCATGATCAACAATATCATCAAAGTATTTTCATCAAATTTATTGTAGTTTAGATTTAGCAATATGTTTGGATGATAAAAGATCATTTATTTGGGATCAATTAATTTACCCACTAAAATCAAATTAATCATACCAATTCTTCATTACAGGTTGTCTAGCAACTTAAGGCGACTCCAACAAATCAAGTTCTATTTAAATATAACTTTATAATCTTTAGAAATTCAAGATTTTCATATTCACCATGAATCATGGTGAGGTCATGGTATTATATGTTTATTGACCCTGAGTTCACCATGTCTTGTGGTATTGCCGAAATTAATTTCCTATGACTTGTGGTCAACTTGTGGTGTCAACCACAACTTGTGATTGCTTTAAATTATCAACAATGATTCATGGACACCTAAAGATATAGATCTCATTTATGGTAAATTCATCATGAACCATGGTGGGCATACCATGATTTGCAGTACTTAAAAATTTAGATTTCTTAACCATTGTATTAGATCATAACTCATGGTATCTTTGTGCTACACTCATGGTATCCTTAGGAACCAAAATTTCTTTTACTTTTTAAGATCACAACCCATGAATAGCTCATGGTATAAGATCATGACCTATGATCTACGCATGGTGAAAGACCACAAATCTTGCTATTAAACCACAGCTTTTGGTGAATCAAATTTTAATTTTTTTTCATCAAATTTGGACAAAATTTAAGAATTTTCATCAAGGGATTCATCCTCCAAATCCTAATAGAAACTAGTGAGTGACTTGCCACCCTCAAAATCCCAATAGAAACTAGTGAGTGACTTGCCACCCTCAAAATCCCAATAGAAACTAGTGATTGACTTGCCACTAAAGCTAGATATTGAAATGGAAGCCTAAGATGCTATTTTTAGAAATGAGAAATCAGTGATATGATGTTAATGTCAACATCAAATACTATACTTAAGGAGTGAAAGGATTTCATGGAGATTGACACAAATGCCAAGAAAGACCTAATGGAGCATTATGATGCCATTAATAACTAAGAAGCTTACACCAATGGTAACACTAATATTTTGCTTCACTTAGAAATTCAAGAAATAACTTTGAATCTTTAAATTTTAGCCTAAATTGAATACATAAGCCTAGTATTTATAAGTCTAGGATTATCCAAAAATCTTGAGATTTGAAGATGATAACTCAGAGTTTAGGTGTAGTTAACTTAAAGTTTTCAAAACAACACTACTGAATACACAACTTTGATTTCAATGTTAGGTTGACATCACTAAGACTTTGAACCTTGATTTCAATCTTTTAGAACTGACAATGATGCTTGTGTTGATGCTAGCCATCATTAAGATCATTAGAGGTAATGATCAGAATAATCACTGCAGTTTGAGATAGTATAAGGAGGGAATTTATAATGATTAATGCAGGGAAATTTAGCACAAAGCTTTCTCCCTCTCTTTCTTTTAATTCAATGGTTCCTTCTCATTTTCCTTTACATCCTATATCCCCTTTTCGTTTTTAGCATCTTGACTACTTGTTGCTAATCAGTGTTTCTACAGCCTACAAGCCATCATTATTGCAGCTTCTCACCCTGCTAAGTTTTTTATTTTCTTGTTGTACTTTTATTATTTTCTGCTATTATCTATTTAAATTATTTTCTCTCTTTTTGTTTAATGTTTATACTGAATGCAAATAATTTAAGATTCTCAATTGAAGTTTCTTTTCTTTGTATGTTGCTTTATGGATATTTAACTCTTCCACTTAAACTATTCCTATGCTAGTTGTGCACATATGCAGGGTGACCCAAGCAATAAGTTGTAAAATAATCTTTCATGGGTGTTTAGTATTTTGGCCAAAGTTTCTGCATTTAGTATATCAAGAAAATGATGATTTCATATCTCATGTTGTTATCAGAAAGTTGGCACAAGTTTGAGCAAAGTTATTGAATTTATTGGTTGATTACCATGTTATTCCTACTCTTCAGAAATAATAATACTTCAATTGGTTTTAGTTTTTGTGTCAATATTTTTAATCCAATTAAAGATTTTTTTAAACTCTCGCTATATGAGAGGAGGAAAGAAAATATAAATTCTTTTGAAAACTAAACAAAATGAAAAAATATGTTTTCCTAAACGAGAATGAGTTATAGGTTATTCTAGTTGACTAACTTATCATAAAATTGAGGTTCTTGTTCAAACATGTTTTTAAGGGCATGGTAAAATGTACTTTTGGGTTTAAGTACATAGCTGGGCATAACAAGTTGGTGGTATTAAATCACCTGGCTAGACTACCAAGTTACCCAAGTCAATGGGATAAAAAGTCGATGATAATTGTTCACAAATTTTTCAGCTACATGAGCAGTTATTTTCATTTCTATCTATGGTTTTTTTCATTTATATCTATGTCCTTAGTTTGAGTTAGTGAGCTAATTCGCAAGGAATTGGTGACAAGTGGCAATTTAACGAGTAGCTGGGTTATGCAGAGTTCCTTTACCAGCTGTTAATGTATCGCTAGGAGGTTGAAATATATTAGCATTGACATTTTCCCTGTTTTTGTTTGGCTATTTCTTTCATATCGAGTTCATGGTCATTTCATCCCCAGTGCAAATAGGGGAATTCGTTATTCTTATTTGTATTGCTTAATCCTTTGTTATTTTTTATTGTATTGTTCTCTTATTTGTTGTAAAATTGTTGACACAGTTAAGTTGCACTGCGAAATTGAAATTATCACCCTTTAACAGTTTTAACTCATTCTAAGTTTGATTTATTACAGCTTTTTAATCTAGCTAGTTTCAAAGATGTAGGTAGCTGAATTCCATTCTAAAGTCATACTCTCTTTTCAGCCAGCCACCACAATTGATTATACTTTTTGGGCATTGAAAAGTTTGCTGATTTCTTTCTTTCCAGATTCCAAAGCTTTACATATACTTGCTATGCACTCCAAATTTAGAAGTGTGGTGGAGAAGTCGGTGTTGAATCTTCTAACGATTTACCTTTCACCTATTGCAATAATAACCTTTTCACATTTTTGCACAGCTTTAACAATATAGAATGTTGATCTCAGCTTCTCAAACTTTATTCCCTATAGGAGCAGAAATGCATAAAAATATGATAAGCATATCTGATTCAGCTATTATTATTATTATTTGTTTTATAAATTTGATGTAGATTTTTCAACTCTTTTATCTTTTGTTGGTGGAATCCCAATTCATTTTCATTGAACAAAATTAATAAGAATCAGGATAAATTTAGTGGATTAAATGCATTTTATGAATTTTAAATGGAATAGCATGTAGAATTTGTGTGAAAGACAAATAGCATCAAGAAAATTAACTTAACTTGTATGAGTATACTTTGTGATGAGTAGTTAAAGAAAATGGAAAAGATGTGAAGGTATGAAGATGGAAAAAGGAACAAGGAACAAAACACATCATAGCAAATCCAAACCATGGTAACTAATGTGAGTGAAAGTATAGTCATGAAGAGAACAATGTGGATTGAATACATGAAGACATTGAAGAAGGTAGGTGAATTACCATATCTGTGATTCATAAGAGAGTGGAATCAAGTCAAGGGAGAAGATTCCATGTGAAAGGTTAAAAGATTTCTACTAGAGGCATATTGGAAGAAAGTCACTTTCATTCAAAAATGTGGGCATCAAAATTAATATTTGAATTATTTGTGTACACAATATTTGATAAATATAAAGAAACTTATTAGGAGTAACTTTTTCATTTTTCCATGTTATAAGATTTAGATAAACAAACATAAAGTTCACCATGATATTAAAGATAGAAAATGAAGATGCATAAAGCCAAAGTAATAAAGAAACTTTCAAGAAGAAAATAGATCAAGAAAAAGGAGATAGATGTGTGGATGCTAATGAACTTTAGGACAATAAAATATCCAAAGAAGGCTCCCATTGATAAGGATGAAAAGATGGATTAACTAAAAACTGTCCATCAAGAAAAATATCAATCTAAAATTACAAAAAAAAAAAAGGTATGGAGAGAAGGAATTCCCTAAGATTTGGGAATTCTCTGAGAAAATGTATGGATAAGTGGATGAGTCGCTTAAAGGAAGTACTTGATGGAAGTAGATAAGTGGATGAGTCTCTCAAAGGAAGTACTTGATGAACATATTAAGAAATCTTCAAATGAAACCAAATCAATGAATTTCTAATTTGATGGTTGAAATAAATTATATAAGATTTAAATTATAAAATGATGGTGTTGATGTGTTAATTTGGTTATAAGCAACATAGATGAAGTCAAATTTTCATTGGTAATGATATCGTAACTACAATATCACATCTACAATGTTGTAGATCTGATATCATAGCATAAGCTACGTCATCGTGTAAACGATATCACGGGATCCATGCCAACCTATAAATACAACACTTAAGTGCACAGGTTTGCAATAAGTTTTAGGCCATAGTATTAAAACTCTTTTAGTTTGTTTTCGTAATTTAGCACTTAGAAGAAGTATATGCCCGCAGTGTGGTGTTGAGCGATTGTATGATGTCTTTATTTGAGTAAATTGTACTTGTACATAGTCCATGACCTGTAATAAAGATCAAGATTGCTTATCATCATTACAACATCCACTTAGTTTTCTTGTGTAAGCTTAAAATAATTTTTCTTATTTTCCTAGTTAATCATTTACTTTACAAGCATTTCATTTTACATATTGAAAGTAAGTAGCATGGATACAACTCGTTTCGAGCACTAAGTGTAGTTATTTAATAACCCAATAGTGGCATTTCTTGATTCACTCAGTAGTAATACCACTTGGTAATCCCAGTAATGACTACATGAGTCTAAGGCATGCACGATAGACCAAGACTAGATATTCATTGCATTAGGCTAAGTTAGATTTGCTTTTTTGCAATTACTTAGACTTAGGATTAGAAACTATTTTCATTTCATCATGTTTGCTAGGAGCAAGAATGGCAAAACAACATCAGATATCATATACCTCAAGGTGAGCTAAACCATACACATAGACTTCACTAGCTCTATGTGGGAAGACAATGGTTTCGAACTTAAATAAGTTGCTAACATATTAACATTGCCTCATCCACGAATTACGATATGGTTGCACGTGAACGCCTATGACTTGTATGGTTGGGTGTTGGATTACTCCACTGCTTATCATTGGCACCATTTCCAGGGACAAGTCAATGTATGATGAGTAAGTAATTGCATAAAGTTAAAATCCATAATTTTCTAATAAGTCTAAAAAGTAAGCATACTTGACCAAACATCTTCAACCACAATATGGCTTCAAACAAAGATACATCATCACCTACCAAAGAGACAAAAAGAGTTAATGACAGAATCAATGATGAAGAGGAATGGAGTATGCCAATGCAAGCAAGGATCTCATATGCTCATCATAATTCTTATTATCCTGATTTTACTTTCATCTTTTACCAAGATAGGCAACTAAGGTGACTAAGGTGGAGAGATCTTCAAGGTAACATTATTCTACTTCTAGAGCACTCAACATCCATCATCCTTTAGACAGCTCTAAGGGGCATGAATCTAAGTAAGGCACTTGATGGGTATCATGTGACCAAACACATGACATGACCCTATTAGCCAACTAAGGAGAAAGCAAGAGAGATGTTGCCATGGAAATGAAACATGTCCAAAACAAAGGAAATAAAGTCAACTCTTCTCTTATCTTAGAAGATCTTGATGGTGATGCATTCATTGCTAAGAAACTTCACTAAAATCATGAAGTCCATTCATAGACACCTATCATCTGATTGGAGGAACTTGCCAAAGTTCAACTATATTCCACCCTAGTAGAGATAGCTAAGAGGAAGGTAACGAACTCAAAGTATAAGCAGGACTCAAGGCCAAGGGTTTATTCTAGATCCTATAGAGAAGAATACCAAAGCAATGAAAGGAGGACAAGCTGACACTATTCTCCTACTACCTCATCCTCATCCTCATGATCATCAGTGGACTCTGATAAGAGCAAGCTAAGGTACCAAGACCATAGTATGAAGGAAAGAAGGGCACATGATCACCATGACTATCACCTGAGGCATTTAGATAAAGAAGATGAAGATTATAAACAAAGTAGACACAGGGATAGAAGAGAAGACTAAGAACAACATGAGCATTGAAGGAGGTATTACTACAACAGAGCCAACAAACCAAATTATGATGATGAATCCCTATTGACTACTTAAAGTATGATCAAAATTAGGGAAGTTGTTTACATTCCAACCAGGTATGTCAGGGATAGTTGTATCAAATGGCTAGATATGAACAACATGCCCAAATTTGAGGGCGTCCATAATGCTAATTCTCAACATCACCTTTAAGCATTCCATGATGCTTGTACCCTGCACAATATTAAAAGTGATTGGCAGAAATTGAAATTATTCCCATGGACATTTGTGAAAGAAGCCAAGAGCTGCTACAAATCACTTGAACCAAAATCAATCAGAAGATGGAGTACTATGCTGGAGCTCTTCAATGATAAATATCAAACTTATTCACAAGTGTCCAATTTGAAAAAACAAATCCAAGGATGGAAACAAGGGATCCATGAATCCCTTGATGGGGCAATGTAGAGGTATTATTCACTACCACACATATGCCTAGGCCATGGATTCTCACAACGGGAACAACTAAGGCACATTGTAGATGGGCTACGGAACAAGACTAGAGAGACCCTTAGGGTTTATGCCCAAGGTTGATTATTAGAGATGTCTATCCATCATATACAGATATTAATTAATTAAGTAGAAAAAAAGAAAGATGAGTCAAGAAAGAGAGAATTAGCATAAGAATATAATAGAGACTCATCTATCAGGAAAAGAGATGTAGGAGTTTGTGATCCTCAAGAGGAAGAAACCTTGGATTGGGTAATTTAAAAGAAGACTACCAATTCAGAAATCTGTAACTGAGTTAGTGGTAAAGGTAGAGAAAATGTAAAATTTAGTTGATGAAAAATTTACAACAGCATTAAATATTATGGAAGAGTAAACAGAGCAAGCCTTTGACAAAGGCAAAGACAAGTAAAAGAAGAAAGATTTTGGACAAAACAATAAAGTAGCCTCAATGGCTAAGTGTTTAGACACAAGCTCCGAAGATGAGAAAGGATGTGTTGTTTGCTAATATGAACATTCTAAGGGATGTTGTCCAATAATGACACACTTACAAGAAATAGGGACATATGCACTTAATCCTAGATTTATCAAGAAACAAATGCCCAAACGATTACCTTATTCTCAAGGTGGCTATAGGCAAACCTTCCAACCAACATACTATCCTAATGGAGCCTACCCACAGCCACAAGAGTAGTATTATCAATAGTATCAAAAACCCCAATCATATGCCATGCCACCACCACAGCAACAATATCCATATTGGTAGCCAGATCCATATGGCTACTATGTCCAATGTCCAATCTCACTAGAAAAGGTAGCCATTCAAACTTCACAGTACTATGTGCTTGAGTACCATAAACTGACACCACCAAGAATAGATCCAAATTCATACATTTATCCACAAGTAGCTAATTCATCAAATCCAACTCATGCTTTGCCATTAGTGCCACCACCCACTATGCAAGGGGAATTTCCATCACAACCATAGTAGAGGAAAGCTACAAGGGAAGTAAGTATATAGATAAAGGATTTTAAAAAGTGTTTAAATAAAACATTCAATGGTTTTGAAATGCTTTTTCAAGTTTTGGTCCTAATAACCAATTCTTAAAAAGAAAAAAAAGAAAAGACTAAGGGCCAATTGAAGCAACATCCTTTCTTTAGGATGAGTCTAGAAAAGGTTGGTAGAGTTATAACCTCATTGAAACAAGATTCTTCTATGGAAGATCCTCCTAGAAACGACAAGCTTCCACTATCATCAAATATGAACATGCAAACTATCATGCTAATAGAGATAGTATCTGATGAGTGGCAAGGTACCCCCACACTCAACCATACAAATACAAGCGTTACATGCGTGATCCTGTCTAGATAGTTAGCCTTAGGTAGTAGTTCGCTATCTTCCCACCTGGACTAGTATTAGCTTTGTCACATATGATTTAGTTCAGAGTGAGGTGTATGATGGGTTTCTAATCTAATGCTACTCCTGAAGGCAATGGAAAGTAATATTAACTAAGCTAGGAGAGAAGGGTGAGAGAATATGAACTAGCCTAAGTGTGATGAGCATCAATTCCTTGATTATTCATACACACCTTGAACTTCGTGCATGACTACCACTGGGATTACCAAGCACAGATCCTAGGTACACTACTGGGTTACCAAGTAGTCACACTTAAGTGCTCATAATCAAGTTGTACTCATTCCGCGTTTTAACATGAGTTTAAGGGTGAGAGAGATTAACAAGAAAGCAGTAAATAATAATTAATTAAATGATTAATCTAAGTAAATGCTACAATGATGAAGTAATCTCGATCTTTATTTCTGGTCATGTGTGTGTCCAAGTACGTCACACTCGAATGAAGGATGTCGTACAATTACAATCACCACCAGCTTTCCCTTTGTGGAAATGAGGTCTGACTGAATTTTTGTAACATCCTGAGGGATGTCAAACAGAGACATCATTACTTGCCCTGTTTGGAGTAATCGATCAAGCATATCCTCATGTTCCGCAGGAGTCATTGAGGTTCTGGTCAAAGTTTGAGCATCCTGAGCTCTTGTGAGATCTACCAGTGGCACAACAAGTACATTAAATAATTTTTTAATGTGATCTGTGACCACTTCTGGAGCTCCCATGGCATTCTGGTGTTGCATGACCACCACAGTGGCCCCTTCACTAGCTTCTAACTGCACATGGAAAGATGCTGCATTTCCTAAGATCTGTTGTGACCATCTACTTTCCCCTCCTCCTATGTGAATAGACACTTCACCCCTTGTGCAATTCAAAGAAACAGTGGGCTGAATGGCATCATCAATGACGCGGAAGAGATTTGCGTCATCACGACTTCCCCAACTGACCGTCTCAGCGATGGCCCATAGATGGCTCATCTACGATCTGTAGTCTTACGGTGGTGATGGCTGATCCTGGCCTGTGCTGGGCCCTACTTCTTGTTGTTGGCTAGGACCTGTACTTGGAGGTTGACTGGGTCCTGCAAGTTAAGTTGCAGTTGGTCCAGCCGCTTGTTCTTCTTCTTCTTCCGGTCCCAACGTCTCTCTAATGATTTTCCTTGGAGCTGGCGACTTTAACAATTTGACCTATGAAGCAATCTAAACTTTTTGGAGGACATCATTGGTGTACCCCCAGGTACCAGCACATCGGTAAAGCTTTCTGATAAGACAAGGGAAAGGCAGCGCCATCTTCCCTGTCTTCTGTTCCTCCAACCGCCTCAAGATCTTCGTTAAATATAGATAGGATAGGTTAGCATTAACCTTTCCCATCAGCACTGCACATCCTCTAGCCACATACGTTGATATTATTTTTAGGCCCTTTGTGGGGAAGAGGTGATATGTTCCCATTTTAAAGTAAATCCTCTCTTCCATCGTCAACTCACTAAATGTTTTATCTCTGCCATAAGCCCTTTCCAACCAATCCCGTCGCACATCGGGCTCTAAACGGATGGATAACTGAGCAACTTTGGGCCTTGTATTCAGAAGGTTTAACACTTCTGAAATGACCTGCATGGAGAAATCAACTATCACACCACAAATATTGACAATGGTTCCTTGCTCCCTATTGTGCCAGAATTGGTACGTTTCCCCTAGGTACCAGGCACCACTTTCAGAGAGGACAGGGCATAAGGGAGACCTTTTGAGGTGATCCCTAACAACCTCAGGAGCAAACTCTGCAAAATATTCAAAGTTTAACTCCACAATCACCGCAGCGAATGTGGAATTTTCATGGATGTCCTGAACACACTCTTGGGGCAATGTGAGGTGTTGTCCCTGTTCAGGTGCTGTAGCATCTCCTTCTTCTGCCTACCCAGACTGTATGGTAGGAGGGTCCTTTTGATGAATACTGAATGATTACTCCTCCTGTTCTGTATGTTGTCTGGTAGGATCTTATCTTCCACCTCTTTGAGATCGTTTGCTTCCACCTTGAGTAGGACCTTCCTGTTGTCCACGTTTTGGGGTCATCTGCAATCACATGGGCCAAGCGTTAGTAAGGTTGTTTTTGAAGTTAAGTTATACCTTACTGCTTGCCTTAATTAATTAATTTGTTTAATATCTGTGTGTTCTTGCCCGAAAGATTGTAATAATGAGTTTGTTTTACTTAGGTGATTTCCAATTTTAGTTTCCCGGTATACCTAGGGATTAAATGATTTTTGGGCACAATTATTCTAAGTGTTATAGCTAATTACCCTAGATGATGTCCTTTGGGAAATGATAAATTCCAAAAAAGTTAGGTGCTTTTCAGCAGGTATCCCTCCCCCATGACTAAGCTGAACACTCCAAGTTCAAGCAAGTTCAGATAGAATTATAATCAGAGTACCAACGACCAAGATAGAAGTTGAAAAGAAAAGGTGTCACACTCACAAGTCATAGAGAAAAATTTGAAAAACTCCCCCGCATGAATGATAAGGATTGAGGCTAAGTGTTGCAGGGGGGGGGGGGGGGGGGGTCACCTATTTATAGGCTATGGAGATGTGAGATCATGGCCCAAGTGACATTGAGCTACCACCACAAAAATACTGAATTTTTTAGGGATTTTCTTGAAATTAATGTTGTAACTTAGGACATCGGGCTATTATGAAGGGTTTCTCAGGTAATTAGGTGGTTGTGAAGGCATGAATAATTATATGTGGGTTGTATCAATAAGGACCTTGGGTGGTAGAGAAAAAGGCTATGTAATGGTACATAGGAACGTTGGAATTTGGAGGGTTAGTAATAAGGGAAAGAATGTTATGAAAAATTATGTTGAGGGTAAGAAATGGTGTGTGTGAGCTATGTCAAAAGTGAAAATTATAAAAGATTACACAAGTGGGTCCTCTCCAAAGCAGGTTCTAACCTATAATGCCCTGGTGTAACTACACTTAAAGTGTCCGTGGGCACTAGAAGGGTTAAATGTGATCCGCACTGATTCCACAAAACACACACATGTAAATGTCACTGGAATGAGGTAAGAATTCTACGCTATACTAGACACAGCCTACAATTACATGAACAGTGAGATGAGACGAACTATAGAAGGGATTGTAGAGATTGGGACATGAGGTGACTAACCTAAGGCATAGTGAATCCTGTGTGTAAAGCATGATTAACATGTCATCAACCCGTCATTCCAAGATTAGGACCAAGTCTATTCCTCTAATCAATGACATTGCATTATTTCATCCCATGATGAGCAACTATGAGAGTACCATAATAACAAGGCATACGATCACTTGGAGTTTTGTTCAAGGGAGGAGTGATTTTTGTTTTGTGGCACTTCCTTTTTTTGGTTGTTGTGTTTTTTTCTTTTCTCTCTTTTTTTTTTTTTGAATATTGAATCTAGAGAAGCCGCCAACCTTCAGGCATGGGTGCATGTCTTTCCAGTGGGACCCCCTAGAATAGCATTGGATTTTTAAGTGCCCTTTTGATTACTCTTACTCCCATTTTCATTAGATCTACAATGATCTTAGTATAACCATGTTGCATGATAACTCCCACAGACGTCACCAAAGAGAATCCACAAGTCCCCTTGATGTCACACCCTAATCATTCCCTCTTGGTCCATCCTTCTTTATTCTGGGTACAATGAACACAAAATTAATTTTAAGTTTTTAAGGATATTAAGAATATCACTGCACCCTCGAACAGAACCTCTTATTTATAGAATGGATGAGTGGGTGTAATGGGCTCACTGTCCAAATAATTGATTGTCTGAGACTTGACAACATAGAACACACCTCAACCAACGATCCACATGAGTGTTTTATTCATAGACGAGATTACTTATAAAAAATGTAAAAGGACAAAAAGACAAAAAGATAAAACAAGAAATTGAAAAATGAAAAACTGAAAAACAAAAAGTTGTAAAATTAAAGAAAATAAAAAATATTTATTAATCCTTCTTGTTATTAGAATGGGGGTATCCCCCATAACTAAATGATTGAGGATGAAAAGGATTAATAAATGGATTATGAGGATCCTTACATGTTGGAAATATTGGGACCTGGTCATACTTACCCCATCGGGGTTCACACACTTGATTATAATAAGCATAGTGAGGCAATTTATACGATGTAGTTCCCGGATAATGAGTTGACCCACTATGATATTTGGGATTGTTAGATGGTATGCAAGGATTAGGATGTTGCCTCCCATGCCTGTGGTCATTGGGCCATATGGTTGTTGGTGTGTTAATCGGTGGCCCTGATGAAGTAACATGAGCCATTGGGTTCGAAGGTAAGGGTGCACCACAGGGTTGGACTTGTGCTAAGTTGGAGGATATAGTGGCCTCGGAATTGTGTTGTCCCGTCTTACGGTCATGTTTGAAGAAGGGACGCTTTTGATGTTGAGGAGGCCTCTCACTGCTGTTGTTAATAGTAGCAGCACAAGTAACATTCGAAGGTTGTTGCTGTGATGCAGATACTTTAGGAATAGTTGGTGGTAATGTAGAAAGAGGGAAAGGATGAGAATGTTGGAAATGAGGAGAAGTGTAAGGTACACAAGGTGGTGGTTTTGTTGAGGTCATTGGCTGATAGTATTGAGGAGAATGATAATGCGGTGAGAGAAAGTGCATTGGCCCAGTTGGAGAAATAGGATGTTGGACTATATAAGCATTTGGGTTGGAATGATACGAAGGGTGTCTCCAGTCTAACGGTGGCTTCCCCCACAACTGGGATTGTCACCACTATGATCAAACAGAGTATCTCTGTACAAACTCTGGATGTAACGTGTTTTCCCAATGCTCAGATAAATGTAACAAGATTGGGCATTGGCCTTTGGGGTGATCGTACAGGCATATGTTGCATTCATACGTATGATTGGTGGTTGAGCTCTTATTTTCCTTATCCCTTCTTTCCGATTGTCTACTGGTACTTTGTCCTACTTCTTGGGTTGTCAAAACTCTATCTCCAATGATATCAATGTATGCTTCACACTTTTTATACATCCATTGCAACATCTTATTGATGTTTGCCTCGACTTCTTCTAGCGATTGTTGTATTGGCAAAGATGGTTCTTTCTCCTTGTGATAAGTTGATTTCTCCTTTTTATGATCATGGACCTTTGTTAAGTTGAAATTTTGGTCCTGTTGATGTTTTTCAACACTCCCAGCTAGCCATTTCTCCTTCTTCTTTTGCTACCCACTTAATAAGCTCTTGAACTTGATGGGTTCGTAATTCGTATAGTTGACCTTGGGGATACATTCCTAAGGTCTCTCTTGTTTCATTCCGTAGCCCATCAATGATATTGTACATTAGCCTTTCCTCGGAGAACTCATGGCCTGGACAGTTGTTTAACAGTGCATAATATCTTTCTAAGGCCATGTCCAAGGGTTCATGTTTTGCTTGTTTCCACTCTTGGATTTGTTTCCTCAATGCTGACACTCTTGCGTAGGTTTGATATTTTTTGTTAAAGACTTCTACGATTGTTGACCAACGTCATATTGAATTTGGTTTTAATGATCTATACCATACTTTTGCTTGGTCAACGAGCATCATGGGAAAGAGCTTAAGTTTTTGCCACTCGTTATCAATATTATTCCATGTGTAGGCATCATAGAAGGCTTGTAAATGTTGATGTGGATCTAAGTCATAGCCTCCTAAAAAATTAGGGAAGTTGTTTAAACCGAGCCTAGGTAGATGGCTCTCTTTACGATGCCTATAGGAGATTCGAACAGCCTCTTGTATTTGCATTAAGCTTGTAGTGGCCAGTAGGGGTTCATCATCATCGAGTAGATTATGCTTTCATGTGTTGGGATGACGTTGCCTTTGTTGATGTTTATAAGAAAATCCCACTTCAAGTTGTGTACTCCAATCTTCATTGTTATATAGTTTGTTGGTCCTCCAATGAACTTCCTCACTAGGTGTGGCATTATTATCGTCTTGTAGGAGAGGCATGGTTGTGAAGTTGTGTGTGAATTTATGTGTGACTTTTTATAATTATTTCTTTCTAAAAGATATATCGTTAATTCCTTTACAGCAACCTTGTATGATATAACTAATCTAGATAACTAGCACCCTCCCCGACAATGGCACTAATGATGAGTGGTGAGGTACCCCCACACTCAACCATATGAATACGAGCGTTACACGCGCGATCCGGTGGAACTCCGTAGATGGACTAGTTGTGGCATCTCGATAGTTAGCCTTAGGTTGTAGTTCTCTGTCTTCCCACCTAGACTAGTATTAGCTTTGTCACGTATGGTTTAGTCCAGAGTGAGGTGTATGATGGGTTTCTAATCTAATGCTACTCCTGAAGGCAATGTAAAGTAATATTAACTAAGCTAGAGAAAAGGGTGAGAGAATCTAAACTAGCCTAAGTGCGATGAGCATTCGTTCCTTGATTATCCATACACACCTTGAACTTCGTGCACGACTACCACTGGGATTACCAAGTGCAAATCTTAGGTACACTACTGGGTTACCAAGTAGTCACACTTAAGTGCTTGTAATCAAGTCGTACTCATTCCACGTTTTAACATGAGTTTAAGGGTGAGAGAGATTAACTAGGAAAGCAGTAAATAACAATTAATTAAATGATTAATCTAAGTGAATGCTGTAATGATGAAGTAATCTTGATCTTTATTTCCGGTCATGTGCATGTCCAAGTACGTCATACTCGAATAAAAGATGTCGTACAATTACAATCACCACACTGTAGGCAGACACTGGAAAATAATTCTAACTCTAAGAAGGGAAAACTGCAAGAGTTTGGGTAAGTAACTAAGAACTAACTCCCAAAACACATCTGTCTACCTCTTATTTATAGATGAGGAGACAGGCCGCGATATCGCGTATGCGATATCACGGTCGCCCCAAATGACGACTCATCGGTATCAGATTGGATCAAGGTAGGAACACTTCCTAGAAAAAGAATGGATCCAGGAGTTCCTTTGATTTATCTATGAGTAGCTGGAAATATACCATGCAATGCTCTACTAGATTTGGGTTTCGGAGTTAACTTGATCTCTATAGAAACATACAAGACATAGAACCTACCATGCTTAAAGAAATGCAACATCTGGTAAGAGCTTACAAATCAATCTGTCATCATTCCTTTGAGATAGATAATGTAGTGACCACTGTCAATGGATGGTCCTATCCAATAGACTCTCTTGTGATTTATGTGAAAAATGATGACAAGGAATTTCTAGTTATCGCAAGAAGAGCATGGCTTAGCACAATTGATGCTAAATTAATTATGAAAGATTTATTTGTTGAAATCTCTAAGGAATACATGCATGGAGCCATACATATGCAATGGATTTTATGCATTACTACTGATAGCAAAGGGTGAAATTGTGGACCAACCTTCCAGAATGTCAACCAAATCATTACACTAGTCCACAACAAGCGTGAAAGACAAGTGTGTGCATAGGAGAGATCAGGAACCAAAAAAACAAAAGACACCCAATGGCCAACAACTAAGAATGTTTAGTTATCTAGAACACACATGGAACAATATAAATTTCTTATTAACTCCTCTTTTCAGAAAATGACCCCAACTAAGAACTTACAAATGGAAATACTAAACCACAATCATACACTAACAGAAAGGGGAACTAAGAACTTAGATGATAAAAATTTAACTACCATCATGATCACATGGTATGATAACAAAAAAACTAAATAATTTAGGATGGTAAGTCAAAAACCTCAAGTGTAGGATCTAGGAGAACTAGGATGCATTTTCTAAAAACTCATCCATGAGTTCAATCGTGGTGGAGATATCTCATCCTAATTTAGGAAGTAATAAGTGCTTTTCAAATTTCTTGTTTTACAATTATTTTTTATTCTAATTTCTTGCTGTACCTTTTCACATTTCTTAATACATTTTCCATTCTTATATGCTTTTCAATTTCTTAATAATTTCTTAATTCTTTCATATTTTTCCATTCTTTAACATTTTTCATTTGTTACACCTTTTTCTATTTTTTACCATCTTTTTCATCCATTTGTAAATATTTTTGATTACTAATAAAACACACCAAGAATAAAGCAAGATGTATTCCAGTAAGATGAATATTTCTCTATGTTATTAAGTCATAAGTGATTGATTATTTGTACAGTGAGACCACAACATTCATCCACCCATTCCATTAATAAGAGGTTCTTATCATGCCATCATGATATTCTTTCCATTATAAAACTAAGAATAAACTTGTGATCATTATACGTGGATCAAAAAGTGAAGAACCCAGTGGGAATGAAAAGGGTGTGACATTAAGGGGTTTTGTGAATTTTCTTGGATTACTATTGTGAGTTTTATCTTATTGCTTAGGTTGTATTATATCCTGGTAGATCTAAAGAAAAATGAGAGTAAGAGTACAATAAGTGTTGCCTTACCATGTCACTAGAAAAACATGTTACTTATGCCTAAAGGTAGTCCTTTGGTAAGGTTGACATAGTTAAAAATAAAATAAATGCACAAGAATAAATTTTTGGGGGTCCTACTAGAAAGACATGTTACTCATGCCTGAAGGTAGGTGGCTTCTTAGGAATCTAAAAAATCATAAAAAGTGCAACAAATAAACTCCTCCCTTGGACAATACGCCAAGTGGTAATACTCCTTGCAAAAATGATAGTCTTATAGTTGTAACTTCAGGAGATGAAATAATGTGATGTCACTAAAAAGTGGTTTGAATCTTAGAAAGAAGGGCTAATGATAACTTTAACCATCCCAATTTCATTATGCTTATGGTAAGATACCTCACATCCCAATTTCTGCAATTTCTTATAAAGTCCATCTCATCTCATAGTATAGTTAATCATAACTTGTGGTTTTGTATAATCTAGCAATATATTTCAAATTCAATAATACTAATATGTGTGTTTCTCTAGACAGGTATGTCTTACATTCAACTCTTTGAGTGTCGAAGGACACTTTTAGCCATGGTTATATAAGGGCACTAAGGGCTAGAGCCTGCTTTGGGGAGGACCCACTTGTATAACTCTTGTATTTCATACTTGGCAAGAAATTCCACATCATCTTATGCCTTCTAGAATAATCAAGACTTAATAAATACTTTCATATCATCAAACAATATGTTCATACATCAAAAATTCATTACCCATCTCTTATCCATACAATAAACTTTCATTGCCTAAGATTCTTTCTTCATGAACTTTGAAAATTGTGCATCATTCATGGCCTATGACCCTTTAGATAAGCTTTACATCTTCCAGACATTCCAATTGACTCATTTTTTCCTAAAAAATTTGAAATTTTTAATGGTGATGTTGTAGCTACAATGTCATAGGCACCTACGATATTGTATCTATGATCCATGATCTATGATGTCACGCATATAAAAATTGTATATATACACACGAGTTAGTGAAAATTTTCACTTCCTCATTTTGGAAAAAGAGAGTTTTTTGCAGTTTTTTTCAGAACTCTTGCACGCTTATCTTGCATTGTGCGATATAAGCAAAAAGTTGAAAATTTGAGAATAAGATTCTTAACGCTAGAAGATACTACGAAGATATTATAAAGGGTAAGTATAAAGAAACAATAAGAATCTTAAATTTAATCAATCAAACTAAGGTCAAAAAGATTAAGATAATACTCCTAATAGACTATATCAACTATTTGAGTCCATAATAAGCTAGGAAAATGATAGAAGGCCATAAGTAACTAAAAGATATAACATCTCATGGTTTTTTTTTTTACAAATTTGTCTAACTCTACAATCATAATATGATAATAACTTGATCTAACCAAGGGTATAAGTAAGGTAAAGAGATATTAAGAATTGGTGTGAACATTCTAATAATTTCATACCCTCGTTGATTGAAGACGGTCCCAAAGAGACCACTAGAATAGCAACAATGCCTTATGTTGTCACCAAACTACTTCCAATCTATCTAGGAGAAAATGATCATGACTACAGTGATTGTGTAGCTAAACTTTGATCCATTTGTATAATTTTCTCTAGAAATGATAAGGATGCAACTCCAAGCTCACTATTATGTTCCACACTTTCAAACAGCAGAGAATGGTATTTGAGGAAGACCTATCAATTATAGCACAACAAAGGGGAAGATGCCATAATTAACATTAAGGGAGTCTTAGTCTCCTATTTAGTTAAGGTGATAGCTGAAGCCATTAACATGCCTAATGAAGGGACAAAAGAAGCACATATGTCCACTAGACCAGATACAAACACAAGGAAACTATGGTTGAGAAGGACATATGGCAAAGAAGACAAGGATTACAATGAGTTAACCCTTGAAGAGAGAATTTTGTTCAAAATTGGCACATATCATTCTATTTCCCAAAAAAATATTAAACAAAATATCAACATATGCAGTTAGGGGAAGTGCAATCTTAATGGGAAAGTACAACACAAACCTTGCACAACTCTACTTCTTGGAAATTCAAAGGTAATTTGAGGAAAAGAAGGTAGGGAAAATGATACTTCCATTTCCTTTTCTCATTAAGAAGTTGTGCGGATGTGTTGGAATCCTAGGGTACACCAATGATGTCCTTAGGAAGGCTCAAAATGCTTCTTGTGCGAAGGTGCTCAAGCCAACACCACCAAAGAAAGATCAGGTGGAGGAAGAAACAAATGCTAAGGAAACCACACAAACTACTATATAACAACATCAAGAAAGATCCAATGATAAGAAACAAGATCAATAACAATAGCAAGAACAACAATAGTAGAAAGTTCCACCACCACCACCACAAGATTATAGACCATAAATGAGTCATCTACAAAAAATTGTAGAGACCACTAATTGAGGAACTTGTGAGGAGGCTAATTTATATAAATTCATTAATAGTGTCATTCAACCAATAGTTTCCATAGACCCTGCGATTGAACAAATATCATTATAGTTAGGAGGAGAGGACCAATGATCATAGCATATTTCTGGGAACACTGCAACATTTCAAGTGATGCTTGAAACCAAAGAAGGAGCCACGATCATGGTTATGTAGCACCAAGATGTAGTAGGAGTAGTAGAAGTGATCATGGATCACATCAAGAAATCATTTAATGTACTTGTTATGCCACTAGTGGATCTAACTAGAGCTAGGGATGCTAAAATGCTAGTTGTTACCTCAATGACTTCTGCCAATCACGAAGATGTGTTGGATTGACTACTCTAGATAAGGCAAGTCATGACAAATCTTTTTGAAATCCTAAGTGATGTCACTACAGTGTAATCAACACTAATAGTAACCAAGGGTAAGCTAGTCATGGTAGAAACTAGGGAAAAGTACGCAGAAAATGAAATTCTCATACTACAGGAAGAGCTTGTGACCTTGAGGGCTGAACGCAAAGATCCTACACAATATGTTGCACCTAACCAGCTAGAGTAGTTTAGAATAAAATAGATCAATTGCCTAGTGGAGCATAATAAGCAGATGGAGAATGAGAAGGAGAAAGCAATGTGAAATTCCTTAGTAGTAGAAGTACAGACATATGCACATGCTAAGGTACTTACCACAACATAGGAAGAAAATAAGAAAGCCACTACAAACAATACCAGGTTGACTAATGTAGAGAAGAAGAAAAATAGCCTTGAGAAGAGCATCCATTAGTTGAGAACATAACTAATGAGTGTCAACTAAGATATGAGCCGCTTAGAAAGAGGAACTAGAACCCTCTTAATGGAGAAGGCACATGTAATTAAATAGAAATCAACTATTGAGATAAGCACATGAAAGAATGAGATAAAGAAGCACAAAAGGCTCAAAGAACATGTCCACAATTGGGTGGACATGTATAAACAAATGAATGAGAAGAAAATCCAGATGGAGAAAGCCTAGATCAATACCATATCAACACAAAATCCAAACTAGCAGCTCATCTTGGATAACTATGCTCATGTCCACCAAGTGGAGATTAAAAATAAAGACCTACAGATATAATATTTGAAAGAATGCATAGGGTTAGTGAACCTTCATTATGCTAACCTCACCATGTTGACAACAAGTAGGCCCAGAAATGAGCTTGAATAACAAGTAGCAACCACATATGCATTATATGAAAGGAAATTTGAGGATTGAAAAGATGCTCTACAAAAGCTTCATGTGGAAAACTCTGAAATAGATGTAGTTATGGTTGTCTAACAAGGGCAAAAAGATGTTGTAGCAAACCTAGCTAAGAAAATGTTTGATTATCAGAAGTTACGCAAGATGCCCAGGGCATTTGAAGAAGAGAGAAGGTAGTTTGTTGCATGATACATCAAGGCCAATCAAATATTTCCACAACTACCATGTCCATGGGATGTACCAGCTCCAACACACATTACACAACAAGCATGGATGCTACATGACCCTAGAGTGAAGGAAGAAAAACTGTAGGCATTGCTCAATAGATATAAATTTCAAAAGTTTGATGACAAGGGGAAGAAACCGATGGAGGAGCTATCATCACCAAGCACTACTTAGGCTACATCGAGCTTCATCAAGTTTTACTTTAATTTGTCTTGTCATAACTTGTGTCAATTTTTGTAAAACACCACTACGACATTTAGTATCATGTATATAATTAGTCAATCATGTAAATCTACTTTCCAATTTTGTAAGGGACGCTATCCTCATTTTGTTTTAACTCAAGGACAAGTTTTCAATTAGTCGTGGGGGTATGATGAAGTCAAATTTTTGTCAATAACGATATTGTATTTATGATGTCATTAATCCAATATCTTAGCATAAGCTACATCATCATATAATTGATATTGCAGGATGTGTGCCATCTTATAAATATAGCACCTATGCACACAGATTTGGAATAAGTTTTAGGCCATAATAATAGAACTCTTTCAATTTATTTTCATAATCTAGCACTTAGAAGTGTATGTCTATAGTGTGGTGTTGAGCGATTGCACGGTGTGTTTATTTGAGTGAATTGTACTTGTACACAGTTCATTACTGGCAATAAAGATCAAGATTGCTTATCATCATTGCAACATCCACTTAGTTTTCTTGTGTTTACTTAGAATAATTTTTTTTTGTTTTCCTAGTTAATTATTTACTTTACAAGTATTTTATTTTACATGTTGAAAGTAAGCGGTATGGATATGATTGGTTTCGAGTGGTAAGTGTAGTTATCTCGTAACCTAGCGGTGGCGTTGCTTAATTCACTCAATAGTAATACCACTTGGTAATCCCAATGATGACTACATGAGTCTAAGGCATGTACAGTAAACCAGGACTAGATATCCATCGTATTAGGCTAAGTTAGATTTCCTTTCTTACAATTACTTAGACTTAGGATTAAAAACTATTTTTATTTCGTCATGTTTGCTAAGAGTAAGAATGGCCAAACAACATCAGATATCATATACCTCACGGTGAGCTAAACCATACACATAGACTTCACTAGCTCCATGTGGGAAGACAACGATCTCAAACTTAAACCAATTCCTAACATATTAACATTGCCTCATCCACCGATTATGATTTGGTCATGTGTGAATGCCTGTGACTTGTATGGTTGGGTGTTAGATTACCCCACTGCTCATCAAACACCCTTTAAATTAACATGTTTAAATAGACTATTACTTAGGGCATTTTCCATACGGATACAGAAACCTAGGAATAGTCTAAGTTGTTTGAGCGTAATGCGAGGCATTAAATTTAATAAAACTAAGCTTGAAATTATTGTGGTGAAAATAATCTCTAAGGTTACTTTGATGTCAATAATAAAACACTATGCTTATTAATTTGAGAGGGCAAAATCGATGTAATAACATGAAACTAAAGAGTTGGAATGTAAGATAATAGTTTCAATTTAGTTTTGAAATGTCAACGAATTTGATAGCTAAACTGAAAATTCAAAATAACTAATACTTTACAAATAAAAATAATTTTTTTAAAAAAAGAAAAATTCTAAAACTAACAAGTGTATGATGTGTTCCTATGCTAATGCTACTCCTGAGGATAATGGAAAATGATATTAACTAAGCTAAGAAAGAGAGGGTGAGAGAGAATCTAAGCTAGCCTAAGTGCGATGAGCATCCATTCCTCGATCATCCGTACACATCTTGGACCTCATGCACGACTACCACTGGGATTACCAAGTGCAGATCCTAGGTACGCTACTGGCTTACCAAGTAGTCACACTTAAATGCTCGTAATCAAGTCGTACTCATTCCGCGTTTAACAAGAGTTTTAGGGTGAGGAGATATTAATTAAGAAAGCAGTAAATAACAATTAAATATATAATTAAACTAAGTGAATGCTGCAATGATGAAGTAATCTCGATCTTTATTTCCGGTGATGTGCGTGTCCAAGGACATCACACTCAAATAAGGATGCCGTACAATTACAATCACCACACTGTAGGCATACACTAGGAGAAAAGGGTTGAGAGAAGAACTACTTAAAACTTAACACTTAAACTAAGAAAAAAACTCATAACTCTCCTATCGAATCTGTCTATCTCTTATTTATAGATGAGGAAACAGGCTGCGATATCGCATACGCGATATCGTGGTTAACTAAAATGGTGACTCATCAGTACTCATCAAAAGTTAAAAAGGGGATTTCAGGCTTAGCACATGAAGCTTGTGGGTTTAGGAAGATTCCCATTGTTCCCTCTGCCTCTTCTCTTCTTTCTTAGTCTTTTCCCCTTTTCTATCTTCTACCCATTTCCTTAGGAAAGAAGTATAGTCTACCTTTTTTGTTAAGGTATCAGCAGTACAACTCAAGGTATAGGAATAAGAATAAATTTCAGCAAAAATAAGCATAGTGATGAAATGATATTAACAAAGACAAACTTATCTTACCCTCAATCTTTTGGCATACACAATACATCGAGCCCTTGTATAATTCATCATAAGCAAAAGGAAAACATTAATAACAAGAATGTCCTTAAATATAGTTTTTGTATATCTAAGCATAATACTGTGCCATGGAAACTACAACAACGATAAAAAGCAAACCTCTAACACTGCGGTGAACTGTTGCATCTTTTTTGTTTCTTGATGAGTTTTGTAGTTTGATCGTCCTCTTCATTATTGTGAAGATCATCAATGGTTGCCACAAGGGACTTTGTTGTGCCCTACTTGATTGTATTTCTTGTCAGTTGTCAGAACAAGAAGATTTCAGGAATAACATCTTTCAAGCATTATTGCCAATGGCTTTGACGAAAGCAGGGCCACCAGTGATAATACCTTATTTTGACATGGTTACCACCAGGAAAACGTGACCTTATTGTAGCATTCTTTCCACGGTAAACTCGAAAGCATCCGCATTTCTTTGGGATTAAAAAAAAAATTGGAAAAAACGAACCACTAAGTCAAAATGCAAACACACAAATGCAGAGAATGAATAAGAGGAAGGAACGGAGCTCTTCACACCTCACTACCACCAACTTAACGGAATTGCTCTACGCAACGTGTCAGTGGTGGAGCTGCTTGTGCAGGTCTCCAACAAAACATTCTTCAAATTACATTTTGACCATCGCATGTGAGCGCCATCAAATTTTGCATAAACATAAACATAGTTCATTGGAGAGTCAGAGTCAGAAAATTTTGAAAGGCTCGTGAAGAAGTTGGTGTCTAATTAACGTTTTCGTATTATTTTACTCTTACAGACTAAAGATCCAGTTTTAAGAATTTATGTAAGCGACATAGCCTGACCCATATTTTTGGATGATACCATGATAACTTCATATGTACAAAGGATTCATTTCAATCCATTTCAAGCGGTTTCTGTTTGATAAAATTCTTTACCGCCACAGAAACCATACCAAATTAAATATGTAAATATGCTACATTGCATGATGGGCGACCTGGTAACTTCGGATGGGCCCAGGCATGCTCTTCAGCTGGGACTCCATGGCTCCTTTGACGTTGTCTGGCCTTGGCTCCAACACTGGCGGTTCTGTTGTCGTTGCCCAGTCCTTGCAGCTGTGCCTTGCCACCACCCAAAGTCCATTTTTTCTTGTTTTTCTTCGCCACTTCTTTTTCCTGCAACACGAGGGTTTTTCCGACAATGTTGCAGACTCCTTCTGGGACGAGACGGAAACACACGAGGCTTGGCTTATTGAAGGCCCTCTTCACTATATTGAACCAGGAGCAGCCCTTATTAGCCATGGTGCACTCTGACCCTGAAATAATGCTCACCTTTCCCCTTTATCGATCCACCCATGGCCCTGCCTCAAACACAACCAATGTGCAATTTGCCACGCAAACATCTTTGCCATTGTGTACATTTTATACAGTTCGGAAGCAATCTCCCACCTTATCAAGGAAAAAAATCAGCATAGAGAAGAATATCAATCCCAACCCAGATTTTGATATCTTGTGACAGAGTTGCAGAGAGCAGCAGCAGATCATGAGAAGAGACATTTCTTTTATTTTCTTAAATATTGGGTGATGGTGACTGAGCCAAATGTCCCATATACAAGCATATTACAGCATTATTAGGACAAGTGGAACAAGAAGCTGCGGTTGCTGCAGAATTGCGATGGTTTCCACTATCTAAGCACTGCAAAACTCTGTTTCTGGGGAAACTATGAGGATGCTGGTGCAAGGACCTTTCCCTGTTGGCTTGGAAATATAGGGGCAAATTGCCCGTAAATCGTCCCCCATGCCGTAATATACGCGAAGCATACTTTCGGGAATGTTTAGGCAATTGCTCCTCTGAATCTATGTTTAGGCATACTAATCTTTTTAATATCTTCCTTTGGTCAAATGGGCACTACCTTTGAGTTAAAAAGTACGTAGGCACACAACATCTCATTGTTGGAGGTAGTGTGTTTGGGGTGGGTGTGGACGGCCGCAGAGGGCATTAGGGTTTATAGAAGGTTTAGGTTAATTCAAATTATTTACAAACCATAAATTGGGGGTAGTGTGTATTGTAGTGTTTTTTCTGGAGAGTGACATCATCCAAAACTAAAGAGTAGGTCTAGCCTATTTAACTCTAGCCCAAAATATTTACCTTCAAAACACATAGTCAAATAAGAATATTATAACTCTACATCATCCATCAACATTGGACCCATAATTTAAGCTATCAAATCAAAAGTCTTATTGCTAGGCTAATGCCTCTTATATCTAATAAATGGATAAAAAATGTAAATGTATTTTGTTACTTATAATTTATTTAAAAAACTACAAATGCAAATAAATATTAAATTTCTGAAATTATTTTGACATCAAACATGATAGGTGGATTTTCCAAAATAAAACTCTTACCACTACGCATGATATAAAACTCTTAGCCACTATGCTTGAGATAGGCAATAGGTTTATTGCCACCTCACAGCATAGGGTAGATATATAAGAAAACATTAGGGATTGTTCCAATTGCAAGTTTGTAAGTGATATGGCGTTTGCAATGGTTAAACTTTGTGAAGTATGATATGAAGTTTATCAAATTCAATTTTGCGAGATGTCGTCATTGAATCATGATCTAGATATTTGTTGAACATCAACCTCCAAAAATAGGTAACACATATGGCATGCTTTGTGTTAAAAAGGTTAGGTTCAAGATGAGTATCTTGAGTGATTATTGTCATCAATGTCCGAGTGGGCTAAAGCGGTCAAACTACTTTCCTTCTTAGAGAATACTCTTTGCATTATTTAAGTTTGGAACATGCCTTTAAACTAGTAGGCTATTTTTAAAGTGAAACATTTCAGCCCATCAACTAAGACATACGTAAACAAACTCTTTTTATGCATGAGTTAGGAAGTGCCATAAATCACTACAAGGATTGTTGCTTTTTTCTTTCTTAGGAAAGGCAAACCTACATCTATAGAGGCCATGGCACAATTGCAAAAAGATAATATCAAATCAAAAGACTTATGTAAAAGACTAGAAAATCTAGAGCAAAGAAACTAACATTACCACTATTTTTAAAGTAAATACCAAACAATAAAAAAGGAGAGAAGATAAAAAAAACATCTTCAATTATATGAGTCTTTTGAAAGTAGAGAAAATTATTTTCTAGATTTAAAATTGCTAAGATTTGTGCACCAAAAGGAGAAAGCGATATGTATAAAGTGCAACAACATTATATTTTTGTAATTATGTTATTACATCAATTATGTTGTTACTGCAGTATTTATTATTTAACTACATATGTCTATAAAGTAATCTTTGTAAACTGTTGTTTACCTATAGTCCTTTTGTTACTATTAATATCCACATCTCATCTAGTTAACATTGCCCATGAATGTTCATCCCTCACTATAAATATGATTACAAGAGGTCTTAAAGGCAATGTGATTGCTCTCATCCTTATGCTATTTGCTTTTCTATTTTCTCTTGCCTATTTGGTTGTAATTCTCTCTAAGTTACTAAAGATCCAAGAGCCTATTTCTTGCAAGGGTTTTTCTAGTTTTTCCATGGGATATATTCTTGTATTTTTTTGTTAATTTATTTTATTGTTTTAGTTTTCATGAATGATCTTGGGCATTTTATTGTTTGTGAATATGGTAAGATTTTTGTATTGTGGTATTGCTATATGTGATACAAGATCATCTTAAAATTAATATGTTTCTTAAAAACTCAACATAGACTAAGTTTACGTCATTAACTCCAAATAGTTTAATTTTATGCTGTTAACTCCACCTAGTCTAACTTTATTATGTTTGAGAAGGTTTTTTAGGGTGTCGGACCCCAAGATAATTAATAATGAGTAAAGAAAAATCATAGTACATCACAAGCTCTATATTTAGTAGACATCATTAAAAAACATGGAAATAAAAAAAAAACAACTACCTACTCAGGTGTACAACTTTATAATTGATGCTTTGGAAAAAATAAGTGAAGAAAATTAATTGTTCACAGGGATGATGATTCTAATCCTAACAAAATTTACATCATTTTTTAACATCCATGCTTGAACTTAAAATAGAAAAAGGATTTGAGATAAAGAGATGTGGCTTAATGCAAGAAAGTGGTGCCACTAGTGAAAAATTTTCACCTCATCATTTGTTATTGATCTTATGTTGAGAATCTTTACTATGAACTATAACCTTCATGTTGACACCAATCTTTGAGTTCATAGTAATCTTGTCAAACAAGGAAAAACTTACCTTACAAGCTATCTACCCATACTACTTAATACTTTTTCTAATATTAGCAAAAATATAAATAGGAGCTTCTTTTTAATCTTGATTCTTTATTGTCATTTGATCATTCTTATCATTGACATTAACTTGATTTCTCATATCTTTAACTTCATATTGGGTTTTTCTGTTTTTAACAAATTTTTTTCTTTAGAATCTTTTTTCTTGAGTAAACAAGGATAACCATTAAACAAATGTCCTTCATAATAGCAAATGTTACAAGAATTAGAAAGATTATAATATATAATTGTTTGAATGTAAGTCTTTCCTCCTACTTGTAATACTAATCCCTTTTAATGATTTGAGAAGGTTGATTTTAACAAAAAAGAAAACAACTATGAAAACTAAAAGTTGTAGAAATGGACTTCATATGTTTAATGGGACCAAGAAGAGTAACAATTTCCCACTCAATTTTGTGATAAATCAATGAAATATTATATGAAAGTTCCCATCAACATAAAGTTGCTTTCAGCTCTTGTGGAAATGCCTAGAGGAAATAAGGAAGACTTCACATTAAGGAGGAGTTCAAGGCCTAGAACTTTTATTGAATAAAAAAGAAATAAATCAAGGAGTCATAGAAGAAGAACTAGTTGGCATCATTCTCCAACTTCTTCCTCTTCCTCCTCACACTTCTCCCGAGAGTACAACAAGAGAGAAAGATGACTAAGAGATCATGATAGGGAAAAATAAAGGGATCCTAAGAGACATGAGCATCGAAGAAGACATCTGGATAATGAGTGATGAGTGGCGAGGTACCCCTACACTCAACCATATGAATATGAGTGTTACACGAGCGATCCGGTCGAACTCCGTAGATAGACTAGTTGTGGCATCTAGACAGTTAGCCTTAGGTCGCAATTCGTTGTCTTCCCACTTGGACTAGTATTATCTTTGTCATGTATGGTTTAGTCCAAAGTGAGGTGTATGATGGGTTTCTAATCTAATGCTACTCCTGAAGGCAATGGAAAGTAATATTATCTAAGCTAAGAGAGAAAGGGTAAGAGAATCTAATCTAACCTAAGTGCGATGAGCATCCGTTCCTTGACTATCCATACACATCTTGGACTTCGTGCACAAATACCACTGGGATTACCAAGCGCAGATCCTAGGTATGCTACTGGGTTACCAAGTAGTCACACTTAAATGCTCGTAATCAAGTCGTACTCATTCCACGTTTTAACATGAGTTTAAGGGTGAGAAGAGATTAACTAGGAAAGCAGTAAATAACAATTAATTAAATAATTAAGCTAAGTGAATGCTGCAATGATGAAGTAATCTTGATCTTTATTTCTGGGTATGTGCGTGTCCAAGTACGTCACACTCGAATAAAGGATTCCATACAATTACAATCACCACACTGCAGGCAGACACTGGGAAATAATTCTATCTCTGGAGGGATAAAACTGCAAGAGTTTTGCTAAGGGACTAAGTATAGATGCGAAACAAGGGAGAGCTGCCTCTTATTTATAGAACTAGCGACGAGCTGCCATATTGCATACATGATATCGCAAGGAAGGACGCGATATCATGGCTGATGTGATATCGCGGCTGCAATATCGTGTACGCGATATCGTGGCTGATGTGATATCGCGGCTGCGATATTGTGTACACGATATCGCAGCCCATGTGATAACACGACTGTGATATCATGACAGTGATATCATAGCCACTATGATATCATGGCTGTGATATCATGGCAGTGATATCACAACCAACAAATTCATGACTCATCATACCTGCATGACTAAATGAAAACTCGTCCTCGAGTTACAGAGAGAACAAGCTCCATTGATTACATAGTGGATAGGTATGGGATTATTGACTGACTAGAATGGATTCATGCTGTAGTGTGGAGTCAGAAAAAAATTGAGACACAACACAAAAGAATATCCTATGATTACAAAATGGTGTAACTCATGTAGTTCCTTCTGGCAGTGGCTCCTCCATAGGTGTCTTTCCCTTTTCTTGCGCTCCAGGTCTTGGGATTTGATGGCGTTGAAGTATGGCATGGAGTTTCTCATCTTGTAAGGCCTTGAGTGCCTTGGTGAGCGTGTAAGTTTGCGCTTGTGCCATAGAGACATCCCAGTCAGCCTTCTCGTTTTCTTCTGCCACCCTTTTATTCTCTGTCAATAGTTTATTAAGTTTCTCGGTTCTGAAAGTGTCCAGCTGGTTCTGAGCAACCTTTGGCCCTATATTTGGAAGGTTTAATACTTCGGAAATGGCTTGAATAGAGAAATCAACAGTCACACCACAATTTTTAATTGTGGTGCCTTCTTCTTTATTGTGCCAAAATTGGTACATTTCCCCTAAGTACTAGGCACCTCTTTCAGAGAGGGTAGGCCATAATGGGGATCCTTTGAGGTGATCCCTAACAGCCTCTGGAGCAAATTCTGCGAAAGATTCAAAGTTCAGTTCCACAATCACTGCAGCGAATGTGGACTTTTCATGGATGGCTTGAACACAATCTTGGGGCAACGTGAGATGTTGTCCCTGTTCAGGTGCTGCAACACGTCCTCCTTTTGCTTGCCCAGACCGTACAGTAGGAGGATCTCCTTGATGAACGCTAAATGATTGTTCCTCCTATTCTGCATGTTATCTGGCAAGATCTTGTCTTCCACCTCTTCAAGATCATTTGATGACACCTTGAGCAGGACCTTCCTGTTGTCTGCGTTTCGGGGCCTTATGCAATCACACGGGACCAAGCGTTAGTAAGGTTGTTTTTAAAGTTAAGTTATACCTTACTACTTGCCTTAATTAATGATCTTATTTTATCTCCATGTGATCTTGCCCTAAAGTTTGTAATAATGGGTCCCTTTTTACGTAGGTGGTTTTCCAAATTTAATTTTCTGGTATAGGTAAGGGGATGAAATTGTTTTTGATACATTTTATTCTTAATTTTTCAACCAATTACCCTTAAATATGTCGTTCGGGCAATGATGAGTTTCAAAAAATTTATGCGCTATTCGGCATGTGCCCCTCCCCCATGACTAAGCAGAACACTCCAGGGTCAAGTAGGTTCAAATGGAATGAAAATCGGAGTACCAGCAAGCGAGTTATGGATATGAAAGCATGGGATGCGCAATTGCGAGTTGTAGAGGCGAATTTGAAAAACTTCCCCTGTGTGAACAGTTGCAAATGATGGTGATTAGCACAAGGGGGTCACGAATATATATTTTCATTGAAGTTAGGGTATTTAGAGAATGTATCGAATTTTTAATATGTTTTTGAAATTAAACGATGTAAACTAAGGACATCTAGACAATTGTTAAAGGGTTCCAGGGTAATTCAACTAGTTCTGAAGGCACGAAAATTATGATGGTGTGGAATTTATCAATAAGGACCTCGGATGGTAGAGAAAAAGGCTATGTGATGATTCATAAGGACGTTGAAATTTGGAGTGTTAGTAATAAGGGAAAGAATATCATGAACAATACGCTGAGGATAATAAATGATGTGTGTGAGCTATGTCATAAGCAAAGATTATAAAATATTACACAAGTGGGTCCTCTCCAAAGCAGGTTTCAACCTATAATGTCCTTGTGTAACCACAGTTAAAAGTGTCCGCAGGCACTAAAAGGGTTAAACTTAATCCACACTAACTCCACAACACACACACATGTAAATATCACCGAAATGAGGTAAGAATTCTATGTTACACACGACACGAACTACAATTACACAAACAGTGAGATGAAACGAAGTATAGAAAGGATCGTAGAGATTGGGACATGAGTAACTAACCCAGGGCACAGTGAATCCTGCATGTAAAACGCGATTAAGATGTCATTAACCTGTCATTCCAAGATTAGGACCAAGTCCATTCCTCTAACCAGTGACATCACATTGTTTCATCCCATGATGAGCAACTATGAGAGTATCATAACAACAAGGCGTACGATCACTTGGCATTTTATTCAAGGGAGGAGTGATTTTTGTTTTGTGGCACTTCCTTTTTCTTTCTCTTTTTTTTTTTCTGATTGCTGAATTCAAGGGAGGAGTGATTTTTGGTACATGTCTTTCCAGTGGGACCCCCTAGAACAACATCAGATTTTTTAGTGCCCTATTGATTACTCTTACTCCCATTTTTCATTAGATCTACAAGGATCTTAGTACAACCACGTTGCATGATAACTCCCACATATGTCACCAAAGAGAATCCACAAGTCCCCTTAATGTCACACTCTAATCATTCCCTCTTGGTCCATTCTTCTTCAATCAGGGTACAATGAACACAAAATTAATTTCAAGTTTTAAAAAATGTCAAGAATATCACTGTACCCTTGAACAGAACCTCTTATTTGTAGAATGGATGAGTGGGGGTAATGGGCTCACTATCCAAATAATTAATCGTTTGAGACTCGACAACATAGAACACACCTCAACCAACGATCCTCATGAGTGTTTTATTCGTAGATGAGATTACTGATAAAAATGTAAAGAGACAAAAAGACAGAAAGATAAAACAAGAAATTGAAAAATGAAAAATTGGAAAATAAAAAGTTGTAAAATTAAAGAAAATGAAAAGTATTTATTAATCCTTCTTGCTATTAAAATGGGGGATATCCCTCATAGCTAAATGGGTGAGGATGGCAAGGATTAATAATTGAAGATGGGGATCCTTGCATGTTGGAAGTATTGGAACTTGGCCATACTTACCCCGTTGGGTTTCACACACTGGGTTATAGTAAGCATAGTGGGGCAATTTATACGATGTAGTTCCCAGATTATGAGTTGACCTACTATGATATTTAGGACGATTAGATGGTATGCAAGGATCGGAATGATGCCTTCCATGACTGTGTTCATTGGGTTGTATGGTTCTTGGAATGTTAGTTGGTGGCCCTGATGAAGTAACATGAGGCATTGGATTTGAAGATAAGGGTGTGCTGTAGTGTTGGGCTTGTGCTGAGTTGGATGATGTAGTGGCCTTGGAATTGTGTTATCCCTTCCTAGGATCATTTCTAAAGAAGGGATACCTTTAGTGTTGAGGAGGCCTCTCATTGCTGTTGACAGGATTAGCATAAGTGGCATTCGTGGGTTGTTGCTGTGGCGCAGGTACCTTAGGAACAGTTGGTGGCAATGTGGAAGGAGGGAAAGGATGAGAATGTTGAAAATTAGGAGAAGTGTAAGGTGCACAAGGCGGTGGTGGTGTTGAGGACATGGGTTGATAGTATTGTGGAGAATGGTAATGTGGTGAGATAGGGTATGTTGGCCCAGTTGGGGAAACAGGATGCTGAACTAGATAAGCATTTGGATTCAGATGATATGAAGGGTGCCTCCAGTGTATGGGTGGCTTTCCCCATGACTGGGATTGTTGCCACTATGGTCGAACATAGTAGCTCTGTACGAACTCTGGATGTCACGTGTTTCCCCAATGCTCATATAAATGTAACAGGATTGGGCATTGGCCCTTGGGATGATCGTATAGGCATATGTTGCATTCATACATATGATCAGTAGTTGAGCTCTTATTTTCTTCATTCATTCTTTCCGAATGTCTAATGTTTTGTCCTGCTTCTTGGGTTGCCAAAGCTCTATCTCCAATAATGTTGTTAAATTCTCCACACTTTTGATTCATCCATTTCAACATCTTATTGATCTTTGCCTTGACCTCTTCTAATGTTTGTTGTGTTGGAAAAGATGATGTTTCCACCTTGAGATTGGTTGATTTCTCCTTTTTATGATCGTGGACCTTTGTTAAGTTGAGATTTTGGTCTTGTTGATGTTTTCGAACACTCTCCCATCTAGCCATATCTCCTTCTTCTTTTGCTACCTACCTAATAAGCTCTTGGACTTGATGAGTTCGTAGTTTGTATAGTTGACCTTGGGCATACATTCCTAAGGTCTCTCTTGTTTCATTACGTAGCCCATCAATGATATGGTACATTAGCCTTTCCTTGGAAAACCCATGGCCTGGACAGTTGTTTAACAGTGCATAATATCTTTCTAAGGCCATGTCCAAGGGTTCATGTTGTGCTTGTTTCCATCCTTAGATTTTTTTCCTCAAGGTTGACACTCTTGCATAGGTTTGATATTTTTC